>ML106615.1:0-58327 GCA_003697995.1 Taxidea taxus jeffersonii | reverse complement strand
ACTAAAAGAATAATAGTAAAGATCAATAAAACCAAGATCTGGTGGTTTGAAAAGATAAACACAGTTAAAGAACTTTTAGCCAGATTCACTGAGAAAAAAAGAGGACCCAAACAAATTCAGAAATTAAAGAGAAGTAACAACCAGCATCACTAAAGGCTTATTAGAGGCCACTACAAAAAATATATGTGAACATTAGACAACCTAGAAGAAACAGATAAATTTCTGGACATATACAATCTTCCAAAACTGAATCAGGAAGAAGTAGAAAAATCTGAACAGGCAAATTACTTATAATAAAATTGAATTGATAATGAAAAAAAATTCTCAACAAACAAAAATCTAGGACCAAATAGATTCACAAGTGGATGATACCAACCATTTATTTATTTTTTATACCAACCATTTAAAGCAGATATAATGTCTATTCTCCTGAAACTATTACAAAAAAAATAGAAGAGGAAGAATAGCTTCTCAATATATTCTACAAAGCCAACATTATGACCCTGATACCAAATCAAAAGACATGACATGGAAAAAAAAAAAGAAAGGAAGAAAGCAAGCAAGCAAGCAAGCAAGCAAGCAAGCTACAAGCCACTAGCCCTGGTGTACATAGATGCAAAAGTCCTCAAAAAAAAAAAAAATTAGGAAATCATATCCAACAATACATTAAAAGGAAAAAGGACTACCACCATGGTACACTGGGACTTATTCCAAGGATGCAAAAATAGTTAATACCAACAAATCAATGTGATATACCACATTTGCAAAATGAAATAAAAAAATCATGATCATTTCAATAGATGCAGAAAAAGCATTTGACAAAATTCAAGATTCATCAGTAACAGAAAACACCAAGAAATTGTTTTTACAGGTAATAATAAAGATATATGATAAACTCACAAACCTCATCATTCTTAATGGGGAAAACAGAGCTTTTATTTTAAAATAAAATGTATCCCAAATAATATAGAAGAAGCAAAACTGTCACTATTTGAAGTTAACATAATAGTATATAAAGAAATCCCTGAAGATTACACAAAGACACACACACACACACACACACACACACACACACCCCACACCTGTTAGAATAAATGAATTCAATAAAGTTACAAAATTAATATACAGAAATCTACTGGGTTTGGGTTTTTATACACCATAATGAAGTAGCAGAAAGAGAAATTAAGAAAACAACCCCATTTAGAACTGAATTTTAAACAAACAAACAAACAAAAAAACCCACCTAGGCATAAACTTAAAAAGATGAAAGACCTGTGTCCTGAAAAGTATAAGATATAGATGAAAGAGGGCTGCCTGGGTGGCTCAGTTTTAAGCTTCTGCCTTTGGCTCAGGTCATGATCCCAGGGTCTTGGGATCCAGCCCCAGCCCTGTATCAGGCTACCTGCTCAGTGGGAAGGATGCTTCTCCCTCTCTCACTACCCTTGCTTATGTTCCCTCTCTTGCTGTGTCTTTCTTTATCAAATAAATAAATAAGTAAAATCTTTAAAAAAAAGATACTGATGAAACAAATTAAAGATGACAAACAAATTGTAAGGTATTACATGATCAAAGATTGGAAGTATTGAATCCCTATGAAATTAAATTTGTATTAGAATTCCAATGGCATTTTTAACAGAACTAGATTGAATAATATTAAAATTTGTATAGAATCACTAAAGACTTTGAATAGCCAAAGAAGCTAGAGGTATTACAATCCCATCCTTTAAGAAACACCAAAGTTATAGTCATCAAAGCAGTATGGTACTGGCACAAGAATAGAAACCTAGATCAATGGAACTAAATAGAGAGTCCAGAAATAAACCCATGTTTATGTGATCAATTAATTTATGAAAAAGAAGGCAAGAATATACAAGAGAAAAGACAGTTTTGTCAATAAATGGTGCTCCAAGCCAAAAATAAAAAAAAAAAGAAAAAAAAGAAAAAAAAAAAAGAAACTGAACCATTTTCTTAAGCCTTATACAAAAATAAACTCAAAATGAAATAAAGATCTAAATGTGAGACCTGAAACCATAAAATTCCTAAAAGAAAACATAGGCAAAAATCTCTTGGACCTCAACCTTAACAACTATTTCTGGATAGGTCATTCAGGCAAGGAAAACAAAGTAAGAAATAAACTATTTGGACTACACCAAAATAGAAATCATTTGCACAGTGAAGGAAACGATCAAAAAAACAAAAAGGTAACCTTCTGAATGGGAGAAGATATTTGCAATAGAATCTGATAAGAAATTCATGTCCAAAATATATAAAGAACTTATAACACACACACACGCTTCAATTTGGTTAAAAAATGGTTAGAATTCTTGAGTAGACATTTTCTCCAAAGAAGACATCCAGATGGCAGATACATTAAAAAAAAAAAGATGCTGAATGTCACTAATCATCAGGGGAATGAAAATCAAAACTACATGGTTAACATCACCTCACACCAATCAGAATGGCTGGTTATCAAAAGACAAATAAGTGTTGGCAATGATTTGGAGAAAAGGAAAGTTTCATGCATTGTTGATGAGATTGTAAATTGGTGCAAACACTGTAGAAAACAACATGGATGTTTCTCAAAAAAAAAAAAAAAAAAAAACAAAGCCATTTGATCCAATAATTCCACTACTGAGTATTTACTAGAAGAAAACCAAAATACAATTCAAAAAGATATATGCACATTTATGAGTATTCTAACATTACTGACAAGAGCAAAGATATGGAAACAACCTCAGTGTCCATCAATATACGAACAGATAAAGATGTGATATACAATGGAATATTATTCATAAAAAGAGATCTTGCCATTTGTGAGTATATAGGTGGACCTAGAGGGAATTATGCTAAGTGACATAATTCAGAGAGAAAAAGAGAGAAACACTATATGATTTCACCTCTATGTGGAATCTATAAAACAAAACAAATGACCAAACAAAAACTGGTGGTTGACAGAGAGGAGGAATGGGGTGATAGACAAAATGAGTTAAGGGGATTGATTAGGAGATACAGGACTCTAGTTATAGAATGAGTAAACCATGGGGATGAAAAGTACAACATAGGGAATAGAGTCAATGGTATTTTAATAGAATTATATGGTGACAGATAGTAGCTAAACATATGGTGAGAATAGCATAACACAGAATTGTTGAATTACTATGTTACATGCCTGAAACTAATGTAGCATTGTGTGTCAAATGTATTTCAATTTTTTTGAAGGGAAGATGTATATGTCTTTGCCTTGTTACAGTATTTGTTTAGGCATTGAGTATTAATAAGTAACATACAGGTGGTAATTTAGTTTAGTAAAATAATTTTTCAAAATTATCCAGGTTATCTCTTGTTCATATTAGCACAAAATACATTGAGTTAATACATGACAACTAAGGATGTGTTAGTTGCTCCTGTGACTGAATCTGCTTGGGTTCTGACCTTCTTGTTCCCACCATGCCCACACACTTCTGTTTAACTGGCTCACTTGCCAAACATTTTTAGTAATGTTTTTTAAAATATAAACCTCATCTTCAGATTATTTATTTAGGGGTAATTATTAAAAAAAAAAAACTACTTCTGTGTATTTACATTTAATGAACTAGATACAAGATATTCACAATGAGATCCCAAGAGTATAATCTCAGTGCCCCCCAAAATGTTTAAGAATATTAGCACTACCATTTTTCAGACAGAAACACATTTTCAGACAATGTGCATGTGCAGTGACTACATTATAAGAAAAGAAAAACCTAACTTTGTGAACTACTTATTCTGAAATCAGTTAAATATATTCCTAGTGAATTTATTTGTTCTTGATACTTTTCTTGTGTCCATCTGATTTCTATTTGTACTTCAAACAATAAGATGTTAAAAAATTAAGGGTAGATCAGTTATCTTTAGTTTTTGTCATAAATATTTTTTTAAAAAGGTTGAAAAAATATAAAATAAGGCAATGGAGAGACTAATTCCAAAATATTAGCTTGGAGATTTTAATAATAAAACATGTTGGATGATAAAGATTTTTTAGAAGATTCTGCTGTTAGGAGATTGGTTAAAGGTTTAAATAAAGCCTTTCCTTTAACAATTGATATTTGTGCAAAACTTTGATATCTGTGCACAATCATGTCAAATTATGTTTTAAAATAGCTTGTCATTTTAGGATTTATGATAGTGTGACTAAAGAATCTAACCTAACATGGTCTGGCTCCTATTCTGAAAAATGATTAAGAGGAATGAAGATATTTTTAACTGCAGCCTACTTCTACATGATTTTAAATCATTGTTTCAAGAGAAATAAGCCAGGGGTGATGAGAATGAACACCTATAATAAAAATTCAGTGAGAATTTCTGGGGAGACAATCTCATTAAAATGCTTGTTCCACTGAAGGGATGGTTTCTGACACATCTGTCAATTAACAACTGATCCTGAGAAGTAAAACTAAACTTTCTAAGCTTTGGTTCTCAATAGTCTTTGCAGCTCTGAATCTTATTCATTGCCATTTTGACAGTATTGCTCCATGAACCAATTTCTTAAAAGCTGGTTGAAGTTGGAAAAAGAAGCAATGAGCTTCTCAGTACAAGCAGTATTCAAGCAGAGACCTAATTAGTAGGGTATTTTAGCTAAAAGAACATGGAGACTTCTAATTGTGAGATTCTTTTTTATATGTCTGATAGAATTTATTAATTCTGCTATTTACTTGCACACATAACTTTAATTTTCCTTTTATAATTCCTACACATAATAATTTTAAACTGGCTGCACATAATGAATACTCAATTATTCTCATTTTATAAATAGATAGATTGGTAACTTTTAAAAAATATTTTTGAAATAAGTCAAGCAGAGAAAGTCAATTATCATATGATTTCACTTACTTGTGGAACATAAGGAATAATATGGAAGACATTAGGGGAAGAAGGGGAAAGATGGAGGGGGAAAATCAGAGGGAGAAATGAACCATGGAAGACTATGGACTCTGAGAAACAAACTGAGGGTATTGGAGGGGTGGGGTTAGGGGGATGGGTGAGTCTGGTGGTGGGTATTGAGGAGGGCATGTATTGCATGGAGCACTGGGTGTTGTACATAAACAATGAATCTTGGAACACTACATCAAAAACAAATGCTAATGATGTATTGTATGGCAACTAACATAACACAATTAAAGAAAAAGAAATTCCAATGTTATCAGTGTTAATACTTCAAAGAATATAAATGGTTCTGAATGTCAAATCAAAACAGGAGTTGAAACATACATTGCATGCTAATTTAGTGGAAAAAAAAACCCACACACTTGCAAAATAACAAAGAAAAAATTCAACAAAATTCGATAGCAGAATTTAAAACTGACTTTTATATCTTTTTTTTTTTTGGTTTTCCCTAAAAAACTTACCTTTTAAATTAAACACCTAAATCCATCAAAAGTACCAGAAGCCTGATGACAAATTGAGTGAAGTAATAGGCAACATAAATAACTATAAGTCTAGAATGACAGATTAATGAGGAAAGACTAAATACATATATGAAATGGTGATATAAAGGTGAAAATCAGAGAAGTTTGATTTTGAATAAATAAATATAGTAATTAGTTTTGAATAAAAAGAAAAAAATATTTGAATAATCTACACTTACAAAAGGTACCTAGCATTTATAACTCTGAATATGTCATGAAGTTGATAAAATAGTGTTTACCTTGAATACTAAATGCTCACATCTCCAATTTAACTCTGTTTATATTATAAAAAGAATGAAAACATTCATTTTAATAAAAATAATCAAAATTTATAAATACATTATATAGAGTAGCTTGCATTTACTTTCCAAAATGTAAATAAAATATTAAAATGTCCTATTTTTAAGATTTTTATTTATTTATTTGACAGACAGAGATCACAAGTAGGCAGAGAGAAAGTTGGGGGGGAAGCGGGCTCCCCACCGAGCAGAGAACCTGATGCAGGGCTCGATCCCAAGACCCTGGGATCATGACCTAAGCTGAAGGCAGAGGCTTTAGTCCACTGAGTCACCCAGGTGCCCCATGAAATGTCCTTTATTAAGTTGATATGTACTTCAATGTATATTTTATTAAGTTTTAATTGCTCAAAAGTGGGGCATGCGATGTTTAAATTCATTAAATATTCTATTTTCTTGTTAATAAGATATATGATAGCTGATAGAAGAAATAAGTATTAAAAACTGTATTACCACTGAACAGTGAGGGGTGTTGAAAAACAAAACCAAAAGGGCATAACAATGCCTGACTTTACAAAGCTGTGGTCATCAAGACAGCATCATACTAGTACAAAAACAGACAAAAAGACCAATGGAACAGAAAAGAGAACCCAGAAATGGACCCTCAACTCTATGGTCAACTAATCTTCAACAAAGCAGGAAAGAATATCTAATGCAGTCCCCTCAAAAAGCGGTACTGGGAAACTTGGACAGCCACATGCAGAAGAATGAAATTGGACCATTCTTTTACACCATGAACAAAGATGAAACACCTAAATGTGAGACAAGAATCCATCAAAATCTCAGTGAACACAGGCAATAACCTCTTTGACCTTGGCCACAGAAACTTCTTGAAAGACATTCTCCAAAGGCAAGGGGAAAAAAAGCAAACATGAACTACTGGGACTTCATCAAGGTCAAAAGTTTTTGAACAGCAAAGGAAAGAGTCAACAAAACTAAAAGGCAGCCTATGGAATGGGAGAAGATATTAGCAAATGACATAACATAAAAGGCTGGTATTCAAGATCTACAAAGAACTTATCAAACTCAACACCCAAAAAACAAATAATCTAGTCAAGAAATAGGCAGAAGACATGAACAGACATTTCTCCAAAGAATATACATAAATGACCAAAAGACACATGAAAAATGCTCAACATCATTAGTCATCAGGGAAAAACAAATCACAACCACAATGAAACACCACCTTTCACCAGTCAGAATGGCTAAAATTAATAAGACAGGAAACAACAAATATTGGCGAGGATGCAAAGAAATGTGAACCCTCTTACACTGTTGGTGGGAATCAAGCTGGTACAGATGCTCTGGAATACAGTATGGAGGTTCTTCAGGAAATTAAAACTAGAACCACCTTATGACCCAGCAATTGCACTACATGATATTTACCACAAAGATAAAGATATAGGGAAAAGAAGGGACACCTGCACCCAGTGTTCATGGCAGCAATCTCCACAATAGCCAAACTGTGAAGGAGCCAATATGTACTTCAACATATAAATGGAATTTAAGAAGATGTGATTCATATATACAATGGATATTACTCAGCCATCAGAAAGGATGAATACTTACCATTTGCATTAACATGGATGGAACTGGAGGGTATTATGCTAAGCAAATTAGGCATTTAGAGAAAGACATTTATTATATGGTTTCACTAATATGTGGAATATAAGAAACAGCATAGAAGATCATAGGGGAAGGGAGGGAAAACCAAATGGGAAAAAATCAGAGAGAGAGACAAAGCATGAGAAACTCTTGACTATGGAAAACAAACTGAGGGTTATGGAAGGGGAGATGGCTAGGGGGATGGAGTAACTTGGTGATGGGCATGAAGTAGGACATGTGATGTGATAAGCACTGGGTATTATACACAACTGATGAATCATTGAGCACTACATCAGAAACTAATGATGTAGTATATGTTGGCTAATTGAATCTAAATAAAAATAAATAAATAAAAATTTTAAAAGACACAAATAAAAACCATATTAAAAGACTAAACTTACCCCCAATCAATAAATATACAAACAAGTTCTAGAGAGAAAAAGTAAATATGTAAAACAAACATCTAGAGAAAATTATATATTTAGAAAATAGACAAAGTGAATACCAGGTCCAAATATTTGTAATTCTCAGAGACAAAAATTTAAAAAGTAATGTAATAGAACATATTCTTGGATATAGAATTCAATATAATTTTTAAAAAATTAAAAAAGTCTTGAACTTAATGTTTTAAAAGAAACCAGTATGATTGTGAAAATGTCCTTGAATGGTCTTCATCTGCATACATACCTCTAATCTAGGAAAAGTTTTGAGAGCATTTCATAGCAAGTTTTTTATTTATCTCCATCTTCTACATGACACCATATTTATGGTGTGCCTGTATACACTAAGATTACTTTGAAGGACTGATTGCCAATTTATATCTATGTGGTGTACTAGTTAAAAGGATTTAATTTAGAGTTAGTTTGCCTGAATTCAAATGCTAACTCTACCAACTACTACCTATACAACCTTAGGTAATATGTCACTTTTCATGTCTTAATTTTCTCAGTTTGAAATTGTAGCAAATAATAATATTTATGTCCTCTTTTGGCATATGTAGTATGTTAAATAAAAGATAAATACATGTAAAATAGGTAATGTGAATAAAAAAAATGAGATGTATATATAGAACAGCTTTGAAAATTGGACTAGACAAAGTTAAGCCAGACATACTCTTCCTATTAAGAATAATAGGGGCGCCCTGGGTGGCTCAGTGGGTTAAAGCCCTACCTTCAGGTCAGGTCATGATCCCAAGGTTCTGGGATTGAGCCCCACGCACAGAGCTCTCTGCTCAGCAGGGAGTCTGCTCCCCACCCAGGCAGGAGCAGAATTCTTATTTGAAGAAATAATGACTAAAAATTTCCTAATTTGGAGAAGGAAACTGACATCCAGATCCAATAGACTTCCAAATAAGATGAGCCCAAAGAGACCCATACCAAGATATATTCTAACTGAAATGCCAAAAGTTAAAGTTAAGAAGAGATTATTAAAAGCAGCAAGAGACAAAACAAAAACAAAAACAAACAAATGTAAGGGAACCCCATAAGACAATCAAATTTTTAGTGGAAATTTTGCAGGCCAGAGGTCTGCACTATATAGTCAAAGAGCTGAAAGAAAAAAAAAAAAAATCTTTCAACAAAGAATACTCTACTTAGCCAGGTTATAGTTCAGAACTGAAAGAGATTAAGAGTTTTTCAGATAAATAAGATAAAAAGGAATCCATCACCATTAAACCACTCATACAAGAGATTTTAAAGATGTCTTTAACAGAAAAGAGTGCTATTTAGTAACAAGAACATACCTAAAAGAATAAATTTCACTGGAAAACTATACAACAAATGCAGTGGATTAATTACTTATAAAAGTAGTATAAAGGTTATAAGACAAAAGTAGTAAAAATAACCATGATTTTAACAATTAAGGGGTACACAAAATAAAAAAGACAAAATATGACGTTAAAACACAAATGTGGGGTCGCCTGGGTGGCTCAGTGGGTTAAGTCTCTGCCTTGGGCTCAGGTCATGATCCCAGGGTCCTGGAATCAAGCCCCTCATCGGGCTCTCTGCTCAGCGGGGAGCCTGCTTCCTCCTCTCTCTCTCTGCCTGCCTCTCTATCTACTTGTGATCTCTGTATGTCTAATAAATAAATAAAATCTTTAAAAACACACACACACACACATCTGGGAGGAGAAGTAAAATATTTCAGCTTTAACATGAGATCATACTCAAGTTGTTACCAACATAAAATACACTGTTATAAATATAAGTTGTTATATGTGTGTCTCATTGTAACAACAAAGCAAAAATCTATTTTAAATATACAAAAGAGAAAGAGAAAAGAATATAAGCATACCACTAAAAAAGTCATCAAGCCCCCAAAGAGGAAAGCAACAGGACAGAGGGACAAAGAGAGACTCAAAAATAGCCAGGAAACAACTTTTAAAATGGCAGTAAGCACATACTTATCACTAATTACTTTAAATGTAAATGGACTTAATTCTTCAAACAAAAGACAGAGTGGCAGAATGGACATGAAAAATAAAACATCAAGAACAAACAACCAAAATCCTAAGACCCATTTATTTGCTACCTACAAGAGAGAGACTTTAGATATAAGGACACATACAGACTGAAAGTAAAGAAACGGAAAAAGATATTCCATGCAAATCAAAACTGAAAGAAACCTGGAGTAGTTATACTTAGACAAAATACATTTTAAAACAAAGAGTATAATAAGTGAAAAGGAAAGGTATTACATAATGACAAAATGACCAAATCAACAAAAGAAAATAATATTTGTAAATTTTATGTACCCAACACAGGGATATCTAAATATGTGAAGGATATATTAGCAGACCTCAAGGAAAAAAATAACAATACACAAATAGGGCACTTTGATGCCCCACTTACCTCAATGGATAGGTCATCCATCAGAAGATCAATAAGGAAACATTGGCATTAAATGACATGTTAGATGGGGGGACTTGGGTGGCTCAGTTGGTTAAGTGTCTGACTCTTGGATCTGGCTCAGGTTATGATCTCAGGGATTGAGACTGGCATCAGGCTCCACTCTCAGCAGAGTTTGCTGGAGATACTTTTCTCCTCCCTCCTCCTGCCCCCTGCCTTGCTCCTTCCTACTGCTCATGTATTCTTTCTTTAAAGTAAATAAGTAAATAAATAGAATAGAATAAATTGACTATTATTCAGCCATAAAAAATGAAACCTTATTATTTGTGAAAATCTGAATAGACCTCGAGGGCATCATTATGTTAAGTGAAATAAGTCAGGCAGAAGGAAGGTGCAGTATGATCTCTCTTATGTGCGACGTATACAAACAAAAACAAAAAAGCTGGCTCATTGAACAATTTGGTGGTTGCAAAAGGTGGGGGTAGGGGCTCCTGGGTGGCTCAGTGGGTTAAAGCCTCTGCCTTCGGCTCAGGTCATGGTCCTGGGGTCCTGGGGTCCTGGGGTCCTGGGATTGAGTTCCGCATCAGACTCTCTGCTCATCGGGGAGGCTGCTTCCCCCTTCTCTCTCTCTGCCT
Organism: Taxidea taxus jeffersonii; assembly: GCA_003697995.1. Lineage (NCBI taxonomy): Eukaryota > Metazoa > Chordata > Mammalia > Carnivora > Mustelidae > Taxidea > Taxidea taxus. Next base: position 47,501 of record ML106615.1, on the reverse strand, counting down.
GCCTCTCTGCCTCCTTGTGATCTCTCTCTGTCAAATAAATAAATAAAATCTTTTAAAAAAGGTGGGGGGTAAGGAGTGGGAGAAATGGATGAACAGTTTTTGTGTTGTTTTTTTAGTTTAAATAAAAATATAAAATAAATTATGCACAAATCTAAAGACCATTTTCTATTTTACTCTCTATATGTTAAGTTGGGCTAAGATAATTTGAGGTCATTTTTTGGATATGTGTAATAATAAAATTATCAGTTAAGTTCATTACCATCTTTTAAAAAGATAAACACCATAAACATTTTAGAAAGTTTTGAATAATCAGCTAAATTCCACTGCAACTTACTTTCATCTTACCCTTGTCAATCACAAACTAACCTATAAACCTTTAAACTGAGCTGCTTACATTAAGTTCACTAACCCTATCCTAAAGTAGGAGAAATCTGCAATAAATTTTGAAATTAAAATTACATTATTTTATAAGCCACCTGCTTGTCAAAAGTGAGTTAATGAATAACTGCTCTCCACTTTTTTTTTTATAATTTTATGTATTTATTTGACAGAAAGAGAGATCACAAATAGGCAGAGAGGCAGGCAGAGAGAGGGGGGAAGCGGGCTCCTTGCCAAGCAAAGAGTCTGATGCAGGGCTCCATCCCAGGACCCTGAGATCATGACCTGAGCTGAAGGCAGAGGCTTAACCCACTGAGCCACTCAGGCACCCCTGCTCTCCACTTCCATCTATTTTTTTCTGTAAAAATAGATTTCAGTTGGCTATGTATTTAATAAAACAATTAAGAGCATATCTTTATATATCTATGCATTTTAAAAATATTATAACAAATGCATTGTCATAATTATTCAATACCCCCATGTAAAAATCCTGTTGATTGTCACTGTAGAATCTATAAGATACATAGGGCAAATCAAAACTTTGGCCTCACAAATATATTGCCTACTGTTATGGACTAAATTGTGGTCCCACAAATTTCATATGTGGACATCTTAACCACAGTATGAAAGTGACAGTATTTGGAGATAATGGGCATAGGGTCTTTTAAAAGATAATTAAGTCAAAGAAGTCATTAATGTGGGCCTTAATCCAATATGATGGTGCCCTTAAAACAAATAACAAACAAACAAAAAACAGGTGATTGGGACACAAACATGAACAAAGAAAAGATCATGTAATACACATCTATAAGCCAAGAAAAGGGGCCGCAGAGGCAACCCACCCCTGCAAAATCTTGATTGCAGATATCTAGCCTCCAGAACTCTGAAAAAAATATATTTTTCTTATTTTAGCCATCCCGTTAGTGGCACTTTTTTGTGGCAGCCTTAGTGTCTTAGTCCACTTGGGCTGATATAACAAAAATATGGATTCAGTGGCTTATAAACAATAAAATTTATTTTTTAAAGTTCTGGAGTCTGAGAAGGCCAAGATCAAATCACCTCACATGGTAGGAAGCTGGGAATTTTCTGGCTCCAGTTTTATACGGGCAGTAATCCCATTCATGAGTGCTCCAGCTTCATGCTCTAATATCTCCCAAAAGCCTCACCTCTAAAAATCAACCCGTTACAGATTAAATTTCAACATCTAAATATTGAGGGCCATAAATATTCAGTCTGTGGCACCTAGCAAGTTAATGTTCCTACTTGAGGGGCCACAATGTCATGTTGGGACCATTTCCTTTTCCTGTAAGACTAAGGTTTCCTTTAAACTATCCTTTAAGTGCTAAGAAAAATATTTTATTTTCTCTGTTCTTCTTTTCTATTCTTACCTCTTCTTTTTTGATTTAACTAAATGAAAGATAACCCCCTTATTCATGTTTCATTATTAGGGTACTTCTTTTCCCCTTTTTGAATTTGTACATACATACTGCAATGGAAAGATATTCAAAGCAATTTTCTGAGTAGTTATGTCATTTCATCTTTTGGATGACATGGATTCTTTTGATGATAATATTATTCTTTGTTTTTGTTTTTATCTAGTAGAACTGAGATATCTCTGTCTTCCAATTTCTTCACCATTTTTAACAAATGGCTGTCTCGTTTATCCCTCCATACAAGTGTATTGCTTGACTTGCTTAACTACTTAACTAGCATGCATGACTAAATATGAAGGTTTAGTTATAGTAACATCTTTCCATTTTTAAAATTTTATTTAAATGTAGACTATCAGTCAAATGATTGGAAAATCAATAATGCAAAATAGCGTTTAGAATTTCCTCTAGGTACAGGAGTATTTGCACTATGGTGGATATGGCATCCATGTCTGGCTAGGGTCAGTCAAAGGCATCATCTGAGGCCATGTGGGTTAAGGGGTCTCTGTGCTCCTGGCCTGGCCCCTAGTGTACTCAGGGAAGACAACCAACTCCGCAGCCTTGGCTCCTGAGGACCCAGATCAGGTTTGGCTCCTCAGAAGAGCCACACTCCCATATCCTGCCCCATCATAACAAAATAATATCTTTTTTGCTAATGAATTACTAATAACAATAAACTGTATGGGGGCTTATATTATTATTTCCACCAAGATAATAACTACAAAACTTTCCTTCCAAATTGTTCCACAAATGCAGTTACACAAGGCTTTATGTTTCTACAGAGCTTTAATTATAAGAAGCCAAAGTATCTTTTTATGTAATTTAATGCTACTTATAAAGCCTAAATTTTTGTTTTTACTAATGACTAATGCTACCAGCTAGTAGCATTAGTTTTTTTTTTTGTTTGTTTTGTTTTTACTAATGACTAATGCTACCAGCTAGTTCTTCCACTGAAAGTAACAAGGAAACTCAACAAATAAACAAGGAAACTGAACTGAATAAAACAACTATTTTCAGAATTTGAACAACTAACTGTAAAGAACTATGACTCTTAACAAAGAGATACAAATAATGTAACCTCCCATAATTGTCCCAACTTTTATCCCAATAAATTTAACAGATCCTAATAAAGGAAGAGGAATTCATGCATAAGATGACCATCCTGAATTAAACAAAGATTTAACCTAAGATTGAGAAGTTCAGATGGCTTGTATTTATGGTGGTTACAGCTCTGAAGATAAGAACTCAATTTAGAAAAAAGAAAATGCTTCAGAAATCTATATTAATCCTTTTGTGTTGTTGCTTAATATCAAGATGTACATGTATAGGGTGAGACTCCACAGGCTCAGAAAAGGGTAACTACCAGGAAAGTAATAAGTACTGGGGAGCTGACACAAGATTGAGAAACATGTCATTTCTGATATGAATGAAAGTTTTTAAGAGTCCACCAAATATAATCTATAGATACACCAATAAAGCCATATTTTGAGAATCAAGTTTAACTATCTCTAGTGCCCAGATTAAAAGCTATTTCAGACTCAAAAGCATAATTTAAAAGATCTGATCTGCCAGGAAATTGATAGCTTGATATAAAAATCAAACCAAACCAAACAAACAAATACCAATATTCTTTAAATAAAAACCCAGACATTCAAAGTAAAATATTTACAATGTCTAGAATCCAGTCAAATATGACTAAAGATGCCAAAGAAACTAAAAGATATGACTTGTAACCAAGAGAAAAATCAGTCATTTGAAAGATCTAGAACTAAAAAAGATAAGTAATAATCCAACATTTTTTAAAAATGGCAGTTATAAAGATAGATCATTAAATAAATATTATGACTACAATGAAGAAAGAGATAGAATCTGTATTGAAAACAGATGTAACTTCCACAGAAAAAAATACAATATTTGCAATAAAAGAAAATCAGTTTGGGCTAAAGAAAAGATTAGACACTTGATAGAAAATTTCAGTGAATTTGAGAACATGGCAATAGAATTTTTCCAATTAAAAAATAGAGGAAAAATGGCTGAAAAAATTAATTTCAATAGACATATTGGGAAAATATTGAGTTTTCTGCTATATGAATAATATGACTTTGAGAATTACAAGGGGATTTGAGAGAAAAATATATGTGAAGAAACAAGGACCAAAATTTTTCTAAATTTTATGATAACTACACAAAACACATAATAATCAAGTCACTAAAAAGCATGGATGAATAAAATCATATATGTAGCCAAGGGGGCAAATAATAAATAATATAGAAGGAAACAAAAATAAAAATCACAGTGAACACCTCACTTCCAAAAAATGCAGTGTGGAAGAAAACAGAATGACATATTTAAAGTTCTGGTGGTGGGTGGGGGAATGCCAATGAGAATGCAATGTCTACTCAAAATACACTTCAAAAATACCTAAAAGAACACAGCAAAACAGAAATTTCAAACTATTACATTGCAAGGGTTGCTTAAAGATGTTTTTCATGCTGAGGATCAATGATTTCAGATGGAAATTTTGATCCATAAAAAGGAATGGAGAGTACTAGACCTGGTATATGTATGGATTGAACATTTTTTCCTTATGTAAGAAACATTGAAATTATATTTGATGTTCAATCAAAAAAAGCGACAAATTGTATTGTGGGTCAATGTTGATGTATAGAAGTGACTGGCAATAATAGCATATAGTGTGTTGGGTTGGCCTGCAGCTGGGGTATGAAATTAAGAATATGCACTTTATGACCCACTGAATGAGGAGGCACAAACCGCACACACGGGGGTTGGTGAGTACCTCCCTCATCATCCACAATTCCACTCAGGGTTGTTTTGATCGAAAGTAGAGTTTCAGTTAAAACAAACAAACAAAAAAGTTACATGATTTACTACCTACGGATCTCAGAAGTGGGGGAGGCATAATGAGAAGTAAGAGAACAGTCCTCTCTAGGGTAGCAAGCACCTATTACTTATAAGGTAGTCCTAAGGGAGGAAAGTAACTTTTCACAAGCTCAACTTTTAAGTGGATATTTTAAAAGGTGTCCTGGGAAAAACAAATTGGGAAGCACTGTAAAATGACCAATTAGCAACTCAAAAGCTGTTTTTCCATCACACATGGGGATGGAGGTATTCTGTTTTAAGGTCCTTACATAGGAACTGGTAAAACATTACAATTTTTTTTCAATCACTTTATTTCACCCTTGAAAGACCCTAAAACTGGTCATTCATCCAACACTTCTTGCATCCCTGGTATTTTATTGTTGTTATTGTTGTTTCCTTGGAAGATTTTTCTACCTGAGATTCCTTTCACCGGATTTCAGTGTTTTCAAAATGTTCCTCATTCAATCATAGGGTTTATAGGGAGCCAATAAAGCCTTTTTTGGGGGGGGGCAAGGGCATATTTTAATAAGTATGCTTTGTAAAGATTGATTGTAATTTACAATAAATTTGAACAGTGATCTCCTTCAATTCCTAGGTCTTGGCTGCTCTCATCCAAAACAAAACAAACAAACAAAAAAAGACAAAGGAAAACAGAAAGCCCACTTTTATTTTCTACCAGAGACTTTATGACCTTATATTTTATCCACCTTCCTTGTAGATATTTGTGTTTTTTTCTTACAATTATTCAGTAGTATTTAAGTTTCCTAAAGGTTAGGCATTTGATTGTACCCATCTTTGGGAATCTACTAAAAACTTAGCAAAAATAGGCCAAATAAGTTTAAAAAATATTTTTGGTTTCATTTTTGCTTCTCTTTGCAAAACATACAAAGTAAAACACACACACACACACACACACACACATAAACAGGTGTCCATTCTTATTAAAGCAGTCTTGGTAGATCAAATAAACCAAATAGCATTTGAACAGTAACAGTATTTAGGTTTGACTTGCCTTAATTGGACATTTATATTGATCAAGTTGAATGTGCAATGGTTTTATTTTATAGGTTGACAGGATAAATTCAATGACTCAATCTAAAGAGAGGATTTTATTTAATACAATTAACAAGAAAGAAGCCCATGTTTATCTTATTAGAAAGAGTATCATTTAATTTAATCTACTTAATGTTTTCCAAGACTAATTAGTGAGTTATTTTATGTATTATCATAATACAAAGTAGTATCAACACAGATTTTTAAAAGAAAAAGAAAGCCTCCACAAGAGTATTTAAGTATTTATAATAAGGGAGAATAATTAGTATATTCATAAGATGAGTAGGAGTTTTTCCATCCTCTTATAGTAAAATTTTCCAAGTACTTATTTCCTTTGACTAATAAATGCTATTTCCTATTTATGTAATACTCCTATGCTTTGCAGAGTACTTTGTATTGTCAGAAGCATTTAGTGGACCTGTCTATAGGAAATCTATTTTATCGGTTGCATTTCTCTTTCCAAGTGAATATCTTGGCTTCACCATGATCTTCCTTGAAACTCAAGAATAGTGAAATTAAAACAGACACACATTTAAAAACTACAAAGTGGATATGATAAACAAAGGCTCTTTTATAAGCCATTTTGGATAAAGTATTACTGTGTTCAGTTATTAATTCATCATGTTTACTCTTATTCAGATCTTTAAATACTGTATTATAACTTATATGAGGTACTTTTTCATTCTTTGAAGCCCTCTTTTTTTTTTACTGAGAAGCCCTCTTATAACTACACAGTGTATTCATAGCAATCTCTTCACATATTCATTATAGAACTTAACACATTACATTTCATAGTATAAAGTGGATTTATTCTTTATCACTTTTATTTTTCATTCCACACTGAAAGCATTTATTGTATAAATGATATGTTAAGTAGTCTGCTGGAAAGTTCTTGAAGAAAGAAAAAATCATTTAAACATGTTTGTCTCCCTAATACTTGTAAAAAGTTGTAATAATCTTTTCAAATGAATGACTGGAGAGATTGATGCATGAATTAATAAAGTTCTACTCCCTAGAATCTTCCTACATGGATATGGAGTTTTTAAAAAGTCACTGAACAAGAAGAAAATGTGTTTGTCTCACAAAAAAGTGTATGTTCAAATTTATAAAATGGTAATGATAAGAAAGTCCCAAATTATAACATAAAGAAATCATAACTGATTTTTTTTACCTCCTATAAAATTTAGTGGTGGGCTTTTCTGGAATTTCCTTGTGGTCATGGATGTATTCATAACTGCATTATTTAGTTTGTAATAATTACTATAAATTGGTTGATTTGTCTTTATCCTCATTTTTCCCAATTTCTACACATTTTACAGGCAACTTTTTTCAGTGATGAGGAAATTACCCAAAATGCATTATGTCTATTACATTTTGCCAATGAGAAATCAAAACAAAAAAATGTTAGAATCAAAAAGAGAGCAAAACATGAGTTACAAGGAAATATTATTTACAATAAATGTGCTAGGCAAACATTTGCTGACATGTAAATAATTTTTAAAACACATATTTCTGACATTCATTAAAGAAAAATGTCTCAAAATATCAGTTGTATACACTTGTCAAGAGAAGGGTGAAAAAAAATTAAAGTTAAAAAATGCCAAAATAGTTCCTAACTGAAATACTACGCTGACTTAAAAAATTATAGATAAGAATCTAAAAAAGTCTCCAAAGTCTTCATTAACTTTTTCCAGGCCTTATGTTGATGTTAATTAGACTTTTGTATTTGATGTCTCTGGAATAATAACCCAACCTTGCCCACTGGCTTCAAATGTTACATTTTTTTTTTGTACATGATTTCCAAATATTTCCTTTTCTAATAAATCTGTGCTGGGTCATAGGTCAATCAATATTCTATCTGCCTATTGACTTTCTAGTTTGGCAGATTCTTTACATCCAATAGTTCTTCATGCATTGGTTATCAACTAAAATCTTCCCATGATATTTTCTATTTTGATAAATAATCTTACCATACAAATACCCAAATTCGAAACCTGGGATTTACTAAATGTACTTACTTAATTTACCTTAATTAATACATGAGAAAATGGATACCAAAAGATATACAATGATTTTGCAGACAGGCATTAGAAATACATTCAGAAATTAAATCCTTTAGTTCTATATCCAGCCCAACTCTCCTTCCAGTAAGTGATTGTATAGATAAATATTCTCTTTCTCAAAATTTTTGATAGAGTTTGGGAACATGCTAGCTGCACACAACATGTGTTGCCTTGAAACACAATAAATTATCTCATTTACTTTTAGGTACTTAGATAGTTTTGTGCTTTAGGGGAAATTGTGCCCCTCCTTAGCCCAGTGTAATGAATCACGGTTAGTAGAACCAAGAAGATGACTCCATTCCCCATCTCAGTAGTTTTGAAATGGATATTTACCACAGTTTTGGTTAAGTGTTGAATTCAGATGGGAAGCTTAAGGAAAATTCTTTCACTTAAAAATAAAAGAATGATCTGCATTGCAGAAGACTATAAAGAAAGAGCAAGCATTATATTGAAAACTAGAGGTAAAGATTATATGTATTTAATTAACAAAAGGGAAGACTTACGAAAAGAGAGTCCTTATAGTAAGTTAACCTGTTTCTTAAAGTAAAACACACAAAATGGAATAGTGGAGAAAGAAAAACTGAGGCAATAATAAACATGATAAATCTATTTTAGGTATTTAAAAAGATCAACTTCAAAAATGTTTGTGAAGGAAGATAACAATATCCTGGTATTATCTCCATATTTTAAAGCTGGTAAAAATGAAACCTAGTGTTTTTAAGAGACATTAACAAGGTTACATAAATGGTAAGTTATAAAGCTGAAATGTGGAATTAAATATTCATTCTATCATGTCAGTGTTCTTGGCTTCCAACAAAAAGCATAATGATACAGGGGTGCCTGAGTGGCTCAGGGGGTTAAAGCCTCTGCCTTTGGCTCAGGTCATGATCTCAGGGTCCTGGGATCGAGCCCCGCATCGGGCTCTCTGCTCAGTGGGGAGCCTGCTTCCTCCTCTCTCTCTGCCTGCCTCTCTGCCTACTTGTGATCTCTATCTGTCAAATAAATAAATAAAATCTTAAATAAAAAAGCATAATGATACAGACTGAATAGGATGAGAGGTAAGAAAGAGAAAGCAAACTTGACAGCTCTCTTAGCAAGCCACTTGATATAGTTATGTCATACTGAGGGCCTTATTACAATACTAGGAGGAGGGGTAGAATATAAAGAATGATTTTTTGAAACATGCTAATTATGATAAGGCAAGATTTAAGAATGCAAATACATGAGAATGGTATAGCTGGAAGAGTCCAAAATGGAAAAAAGGTGGTATGGTCAAGAAAAATGGCTTACTGAGAGTAAGAATAATGGTACTGAATTAAATTTTCATGCTTTTTGCCATAAATGTAATAGACACTCGTTGAAAAAAAAATTAAGATGAAAAAATTAAAACTTCCATTTTAGTCCCATTTGTCCATCTACAACCAGACATGCCAAGAATAGTACCTGGTAAAGACTATCTCTCCCATAAATATTCATTGCATAAAGGAGTTGCATTATTGGTGATATTACTGTAATAGTGATTAAGTGGTAGAGCAAGACTTAAGTATCTGCACTCAGAGAGGACGTTTTCTTTGTAAATATAATCTATGACAGTGAAATAAATAACCCAGGGAGTACTAAGTAGCAATTTTTAAAGGCCTAATATATATTTTATATTAAGAATTTTTCATGTGACTAACATATGTAACACACATTTTTAAGTTCCAATGTAAAAAATGATTTGGTCAATCTAAAATAATGTGTAACTTCAATTATTATCACATTTATAGGAAATCTTTTAAAAGAATTTTGATTCCTTAATTGGTTTTGGATTACTGCTACCTTTAGTGGTTGGCTATCATTTATGTGGTAAACCTAAGCTGTTACTCAGGAATCTGAGAGTGAAAAAATGAGGGATGAATGACTAGTGAGAAAAGCATTCCAAAGATGTCTGCTTCTCTTAGAAAATCTTCCCAGTGATCTTGCATTATGGGAATTTGGCCTTTCTTGTATTGTTGAGGTGGCCTGACTTTATCAGTTGTTTTACTCAGATGACATGTTTCCAGAAAATACTCTCAGAAACTACTTTTATTAGAGCTCAATCTAAAATACCTGCAGAAAGTATAAATAAAAATTCACCAGAGGAAGAACGCCAATGCTCTGAACCTAGATGCAATGACTTGGAATTCAGCATTTCTTTGAGATCTTTACAAACATTAGTATCTGTAACTAACCCTCTCCATTTCTCTTCACATCGTATTTCATTATCCTTGATTTACAAGCATAATGCTAAAATATCAAGGAAATGCATAGCCTGCATTGTCAGACCAAACCCTTTTTAAGCACTACTATTGGTATGTTATTCTCCTCAAGAGCCTTCCTATTTTCTCCCACATCATTTCGAAATCCTTCTATTTCTGCCTCCATAATCTAACCTCTAACTACCTAATCTATAGGTCCTAGTAGTGCTCAGCACATATCTCTCAATCTAAGAAGTCAAATCTCTTGATTGGTCCATGAACACAATAATATTTCTTCCCTTTGTAAAGGCTTTTATTATGCATGCAATCTCTATCATACATTGATACTCTCATGTCAGCCTCCTCCAGTCTATCCCCTATGCTGTTGCACAATGAATTTCCTGTAACGGTGATTTTGATCACAACATTCGCCTCTTTTTTTTTTTTTTGTTTACGATTATTTATTTATTTATTTGACAGACAAAGATCACAAGTAGGCAGAGAGGCAGGCAGAGAGAGAGGAGGAAGCAGGCTCCCTGCTGAGCAGAGAGCCCTACAACATTCGCCTCTTGAAATCTTTCATGTTTTGGTTAAGTGTGCTTGGTAAGTACAAAGGTGCTTTTCCAACTCAGCTCAGTATACTGATTATTGGTTTTATGATCAGTAATTTTCTTGGTGTTTCACAAATACCTTGTTTTATTCTCACAATAATCCTATGAAGTATGTATCATTGCTGTTTTATAAAAGAGGACAAGTTTGCTTTGTGTCTGATGTGGGAATCAGACAGTTTTTTTGACAACACAGAAGGCCAGGTATTGCACTTTTAATTCACTGAATAGATGATCATGACACTTTCAAATGAATAGTATGTCCTCCTTACTCTGAGAGAGTCCTTAACATGTTTGTATAACTAACTAAACATATTGGTACACTGTTGGTCCAGTTACTTAAACTTCATCATTTAGGAATACACACATATAATTGGACCAATTATATAGAAAACAGCTGCCAGTAAGGTCCAAAATACCAAACTTCATGATAGATATATTACTTTTCTAAGACTCCCATAATAAAGTACCACAGACTGGGTGGCTTATGCGACAGAAAAAAAAATTTTTTTTTTTTTTTCAGTATTCTGGGGCCTAGAGTCCCAGATTAATGTGTTTGTAGAGTTTTTCTGAAGCCTCTCTTTTTGGCTTGTAAATGGCTGTCTCTTCCTTGTGTCTCTACATGGTCTGCATGTCTGTGTCCTAATCTCCTCTATTATAAAGTCACTATTCAGACTGGATTAGCACTTACCCTAAGGACCTCATTTTAATTTAAATCCCCCTTAATGACTCAATCTCTAAATATTGTCACATTCTGAAATAGTGGGTGTTAAGACTTCAACATAGGAATATGAAGTGACTCAACAAACAATGTAGTAACTCAAAATAGAATACGTTTATTGCAAGGAGTAAATTACACAATTCCAAGGGAGAACTTGGTTCAATGTTCACTTCAAAGAAGTTTCTAATATAGCCATTCTATGAAGTGGAGATAGGCCAGCGAAGATAAATTCAGAGAGAAAACTGACATAGGAATAGTTAAATTTGTGCCAGAATATATATTTTTTTTCAGCTTTATACAGAAACACAGTCCCATCTGGCAGAAGACCAAACAAGAAGGAGAAAACTTAGGATGTTATTTTGCTTTTGTTCATTTATCCATCTGTCTACATGAACCCTATGACATTGTTTTCCAAATGGAAGCCTACTAATGCCAGAAAGATGGTACTTGGCCTGAAATTATCAGTGCTTAGCCAGTTTCAGTTTAAGAGAAGATAATAGTACTGAAAAATTTCTTTTCTTAAATGTGGCTAAACTTGCCAAAAACTAAAATTTTCCGTACCATTACTCAGTATATGCTTTTTAGCCTTTGAATCTGTATTCTATTGTGCTTCATATAAATACATATAAATTCTTTGTTTTTTGTTCATTCGTATTTTTCCAGTGTTATTCAATATATTACAAATTATGGCTTCTCATATCACTTTACTACAGAAAATATACTAAAGATTTTTCAGCCCTGTCCTACTTATTATAGTTTCTTTCAAATGAACTCATTTAAAAAGTAATAAATGTAACTTGCTTAACAAAAATTAAGAATGTTGGTTGCCTTTTTTGAATAATATATTAGTTAAAATGTTATACTCTTACTATCCATTTTGTATTATTTTATGGGCAATTAATATTTTTGTTTGGTTTTCTCTGTATCTTTTCAAATATCTTAAAGCATAATGTTTACCAGTAGTACAGTTGTATGATTTGTTGAAGCAATAATGTCTAGTCATAAATTATTATATCAGTCTATTTATCAACTACCTATCATCTATTATCTATCTATCCACAGATGTACATTTATTCAAAAATAAATAAAATATGCATTTTCCATTATTTCTGTTATTTAACTATATATCTATATTTCTTCTTCATTATCTAACTAAGGAATTTTTTTAAATATTTACATTATATAACAACTTTACAAACTACAAATTATGCCACCATCCATAAAGTAGACAAAAAATGATTGCTTATATCCATCCATATGCATACAGTTTTATATAGTTGAAAAAATCCTATGTGCATCCTTTTTCTCCCCTAATTAGTATTGTTCCCATGTCCTAATATAAACAACTGGGCTGAAGACTACTGGTATAACATGACCAGAACCTAATATGCATCATTTCCCTTTTTCAATCTCAACTTTATAAACAGATGAATATCCTCAAACTCTCTAAAACCATAATAAAATATTTGAGCCTTGAACAATGCAGTGGTTAAAAGTGCCCACCATCTGAAAATCTGCACATAACTTTGGACTCACCAAAATGTAAGTACTAAACCCTACTATAGACTGGAAACCTTACCAATAACAATGAGCTAGTTAATACATATTACTTATGTTATTTGTATGATATGCCATATTTTTATAATAAAGTAAGCTAGAGAAAATAACATGTTATTAAGAAAACTATAAGAAATAGAAAATACATTTACTTAATGTACTGTATTCACTGAAAAACCAAACAAACAAACATGTAAGTCGACAAGCACAGTTCAAACCTCTGCTGTTCAAGGGACAACAGCACTTACAAAATTGTGTATAACTTCCAATAAAGTTGAAAGCTTCATATATATTTAGTAATAATGTGATTTTATTAAGATTATGGTATATGTTTTATTATAAATATTATGTCCTTTTGTAATTAAATTTTCTTTTTAAATTGTTTTTCATTTAAGGGTGCCTGGGTGGCTCAGTTGGGCCAACTTGGCTCAGTTGGGCATCTGACTCTTGGTTTCAGCTCAGGTCATGATCTTAGGGTCCTGGACTCTGTGTTGGGCTCCAAGCTCAGAGGGAAGTCAGCTTGAGGATTTCTTTCCCTCTTTCTCTGCCCTTCCTCCATTCGTGCTTCTCTCTCTCTTTTGCAAATAAATAAACAAACCTTCAAAAATTATCATATAGGTATCTTAGAATTTTAAAAAATTGAAATATTTGAAAAGATTTTCCATGCAATGGAAACAAAAAGAAAGCTGGGATAGCAATACTCATATCAGACTGAAACAGACTGTGGTAAGAAACAAAGAAGAGCATTACATAATGACAAAGGGATCTATCCAAGAAGAAGAAGATATAACACTTGTAAGTATTTATGCAACAAAATAGGAGGACCTAAATACATGAAGCAAATATTAACAGAATGAAAGGGAGAAATTTACAGTAATGCAAAAATGCAAATCATAGTAGTAATGCAAAAATCATAAGAGACTTAACCCTCCACTACCATCAATGGATAGATAATTAATAATGAAAATCAATAAGGAAACATTGGCTTTGACAACACATTGGACCAGATGAACTTAAGAGTTATGTATAGAACATTCCATCCAAAATGAGAATACACATTCTTCTCAAGTGCACATGGAACGTTCTTCAGAACAGATCTCAAGTTAAGCCACACACCAAGTCTTAATAAATTTAAAAATACTGGAATCATATCAAGCATCTTTTCTGACCACAAAGGTATAAAACAAGAAGTCAATGATAAGAAAAAAAAAATACATGAAGACCAAATAACATGATACTGAACAATGGATGAGGCAACAAAGAAGTCCAAAAAAAAATACCTTGAGACAAGTGAAAAATGAAAACATAACACTATAAAATCTATGGGACACACAGCAAAAGCAGTTCTAAGAAGGAAATTTATGGCAGTACAGGCCTACCTCAAGAAACAAACAAACAAAAATCACAAATAAGCAATCTAACTTTATAACTATAGATACTAGGAAAAGAAGAACAAACAAAGCCCAAAGCAAGGATGGTTCATATCTACAAATCATCAACATGATATAACAATTAAAAAATGAAGGATAAAATCCATATGATCATCTTAATAAGATGCAAGAAAAAATTTGACAAATTCAACATCTGTTCATGATAAAAACTCTCAACAGAGTACAGGGGGAACAAACCTTAACATAATACAGACCATATATGATAAACCCACAGCTAACATTATAATCGATGGTGAAAAGATGAAAGCTTCTCCTTTAAGATCATGAACAAGACAACATAGTGTTGGGCATCCTAGCTGCAGAAATTAGGCAATAAAAAGAAATAAAAAGCATCTGAATTGGATAAGAAAAAGTAAAATTGTCATTATTTATAGATGCCATGTTACTGTATTTAAAACATTCTAAAACCTCCATTCTAAATCTATTAGAAAAAACAAAACTGGGGAGCCTGTGTGGCTTAGTGGGTTAAAGCCTCTGCCTTCGGCTCAGGTCATGATCCCAGGGTCCTGGGATCGAGTCCGGCATTGGGCTTTCTGCTCAGTGGGGAACCTGCTTCCCTTCCTCTCTCTCTGCCTACCTCTCTGCCTACTTGTGATCTCTGTCAAATAAATAAATAAAATCTTAAAAAAAAAAAAGAAAGAAAGAAAAAACAAAATCAGTGAAATTCCAGGGTACAAAATCAATATGCAGAAATCTTTTGTTTCTATACACCAATAACAAATTATCAGAAAGAGAAATTAAGACAATCCCACTTACAACTGTATTAAAAAGAATAAGATACGTAGAAATGAATTTAAATGATGTGAAATGATTTAAAACCATTAAGGCATTGATGAAAAAAATTGAAGACAGCACAGATAAGTCAATGTGCTCATGGACTAGAGGAATTAATATTGTTGACATGTCCACATTATCCAAAGCAATCTACAGATTTAATTCAATCCCTATCAAAACCAATGGGGGGGTGATGCCTGGGTGGCTCAGTCTTTAATCACCTGCCTTTGACTCAGGTCATGATCCCAGGGTCCTGGGATTGAGCACTGCATCAGGCTCCCTGCTCCACGAGAAACCTTCTTCACCCTCTCTCACTCCCCCTGCTTGTGTTCCCTCTCTCGCTGTGTCTCTCTCTGTCAAATAATAAATTAAAAATCTTAAAACAAACAAAACAAAACAACAAAAAGCCCACCAAAAAACAAACAAACAAAAAAACCCACCAATGACATTTTTCACTAAACTAGAAAGAATAATACTAAAAGTTGTGTGGAACCACAGAAGACCTAAAATAGCCAAAGCCATCTTAGCAAAAAAGCACAAAACTGGAAGTATCATGCTTCTAGACTTCAGATATACTACAAAGCTACAGTCATCAAAACAATATGGTACTGGCACAGAAATAGACACATAGGTCAATGGAATAGTATAGAGAGCCCAGAAATAAAAACACCCCTGAATAGTCAATCCACAACAAAAGAGGCAAGAATATACAATGGGAAAAATAGTTTCTTCATTAAATGGTTCTAGGAACAATGGATAGCTACATGCAAAAGAATGAAACTGAATGACATTTTTTTTACACCATACACAAAAATAAACTAAAAATGAATTAAAGACCTAAATCTGAGACCTGAAGCCATAGCATTTCCTAGAATAAATTAAAGGTTGTAGTTTCTCGGATACTGGCCATAGCAACATTTTTCTAGTATCATACTAAGTGAGATAAGTCAGACAGAGAAAGATAAACACTGTATGACTTCACCTGTATGTAGAATCTAATAAAACAAATGACTAAGGAAAACAAAACAGAGACAGACTCACAGAAACAGAGAAAAAAAAAAATGATGGTTAAGAGGGGAATAGAAGGGGAGTGGATAAAATATGTGAAGGGAATTAAGAGGTATAATCTTCCAGTTAAAAAATAAGTAAAAATTGGGAATGTAATGTACAGTCTGGGGATATAGTCGATACTATTTAACAATTTTATATGGTAACAGATGGCAACTAGACTTATTGTGGTGACCTTTTCATAATCTATATAAATATCATATCATTATGTTGTACACCTGAAACTAATACAACACTGTATGTTGATTATTCAATTAAAAATTCAAAAATGTTTGGATATTTTTATTCATTTAACACTGAAAACATTTATTTTTCTTAGAAGAAATGATTTTTTTGGTAAAAGATTTTTTTACTTAAGACCACCAAATACATGGTGTATTCTTCCATTTTATTGAAATATTTTCTAATACTAAACTTGAATTTATACTTTTCTGGCATGTTGTTTGAGATCTTTTCAATATTATTTCAGTGAAATTATGTTTTTTGTTTCTGTTCCCTGTATGTTATAAAATTACATTTTCTTTTTAAAATATTTTTTTAAAGATTTTATTTATTTATTTAACACAGAAAGATCGAGATCACAAGTAGGCAGAGAGGCAGGCAGAAAGAGAGGAGGAAGCAGGCTCCCTGCTGAGCAGAGAGCCCGATTCAGGGCTCAATCCCAGGACCCTGGGACCATGACCTGAGCCGAAGGCAGAGGCTTTAACCCACTGAGCCACCCAGGCGCCCCTCTTTTTAAAATATTTTAAAAGATTTTATTTATTTATTAGTGAGAGACAGTACAAGAGTGGGGTAAAGGCAGAGGGAGAAGCAGACTCCCCACTGAGCATGGAGCTTGATGTAGGGCTGGAACCCGAGACTCTGCGATCATGACCTGAGCTGAAGATGGACACTTAACCGACTAAGCCATCTAGGCACTCCAAAATTATATTTTCTGATGAACTATTTCTGGATTTAATTAAAACATGGGTCCTTATGTATTTATTTCATTGTGCCCTTTTATTTGACACACTGGACATTTTAAAATTTCTAACTAAGCATCACCTTTTATTTCTCTTTGCTCAAGGCCCTGAGAGTTTATTTCATATATTGATTATCCATCCATTAGACAGTGCACATCCATGAGAGTACGCATGCACACACATACAAACACAATTCATGTGTTTTGACAAATCATCACTTTGACTACAGCTCCTAGAATGGCCCCTTAATGACAGAGTAAAATTTTCCTTCTCCTTAAAACGATCATTGGTTCATGAATGTACATGAAACAAATGTTGACTTCTAGTACTTTTTAGTTCCCCTTATGGATAATATGGAGTACGGAGGTCACCTGGACATGATGTAGTCATTTTGCCACTATAAAGAGATCCAGCTTCTGGATGAAGCAGATACAGATGACAAACTCTAGTGAGGGAAAGAATCTGCGTCTGTTGTTAACATTATAGTGGCTCAGAACTAATCTTTAAGTGTGGTTTACTCTAGATTTTCAGATGCTACTGTTTTGAAGTTGAGTTTTTGGGTTACCTAAAACTAAAACTAAAGCTTTCTTATGAATACAAAAAAAATTAATTAAACTTGCATTTTTAAAAATTGGTTTCTTGGGTTCCCTTTTTTTTTAAAGATTTATTTATATTACACAGAGAGTGCATGAGTGCTGGGGGGCAGAGGGAGAGGAAGAGAGAGAATCCTCAAGCAGAAGCCCCCAACCCTGAGCAATGAGCCCAATGCAGGGCTCAATCCCAGGGCCCTGAGATTGTGATTTAGGCTGAAATGAAGACTGGGATGCTTAACCAACTAAGCCATCTGGGTGCCCCAGTTTCTCCGATTTTCTAAGTATAAAAATTTGCTATATATAGTATAATATGTATTGATATATATTCATTCAATATATTCATATGTATGTCATTAATATTATTTCTCCTCATTTCAAATATTATGTCTCAAATATTTTGAATAAAATATTACATCCTAAAATAGAGATGGCAGAGATTAGTCCTTATTGTTCTTCTTAAGTTTTTAAGACATATTTTCAAAGATCGATCATGAAGTTTAATAATAGTTATAGGTGTACAGCAAATGTTGACTTTATAATAAGGTGGTTCTTTCTTATAGATTTTAAAGGTTATATCTTTTTTTTTTAAAAATAGATATGGCATTTTGTTTTATTCATCTGGGTATCAGTTTACATTTGAGTAAACTGATGTATTATTTGATATGTATGCAATATAAGTGTAAGTTCTAACCCATTTATCCATTCTCATGTCATGGAACAAAAACAAAAGCAAATATGATTTGTGGCCAAGAATGTTCTTAAAACTTGCTATTGTTTTATTTAGTGGACAGTTTATATTTCTAACTATCAGTGTCACTTTTAGATTTGTTTTTTAAAAGCATTTATTTGTAATATATTAACAAACCAAAAAATATAAGTAATACATGCATGGTATGAATACAATGATACACGTAGATTTAAAAATAACCATCTAGTTAAAAACTACAAAATTGCCAATAATAGGGAATCTCTATATGTGCACATCTTTTACATACTGTTCTCCTCAACTTGCCAAGAAAATTATTTCTTTGAATGTTGTGCTTGTCATTCTTTTATAATTTGTATTTAATTTTATCTTTTATTTCTGAGAGACAATATCATCATATACAGAATATTTAGTTTTTTAAAATTTTTTTATTTATTTATTTTCAGTGTAATGGAATTCATTGTTTATGCACCATACCCAGTGCTCCATGCAATATGTGCCCTCCATAAAATCCACCACCTGGTTCCCCCAACCTCCCACCTCCCACTCCTTCAAAACCCTCAGAATGTTTTTCAAAGTCCATAGTCTCTCATGGTTCAACTCCCCTTCCAATTTCTCTCAACTCCCTTCTCCTCTCGATCTCCCCATGTCCTCCGTGTTATTTGTTATGCTTCACAAGTAAGTGAAACCATATGATAATTGACTCTCTCTGCTTGACTTATTTCACTCGGCATAATCTCTTCCAGTCCCGTCCATGTTGATATAAAAGTTGGGTATTCATCCTTTCTGATGGAGGCATAATACTCCATAGACTATTTAGTTTCGCTTGCAACAGAATTTTATAAAAATAATGTTGCAAATATGAAACATTCTATAACATTTTTTTAATGAAAAATGTGTTTCTGGCATGCCTGGGTGGCTCAGTCAGTTAAGTGTCAGACTCTTGGTTTTGGCTCAGGCCATGATCTCAGGATCATGAAATGGAATCTTACGTGCAGCTGTGTGCTCAACCAGAGTCTGCTCATCCCTCTGCCCTCCCCACTAGTGCACAGATTCTCTCTCCCTCTGAAATATATAAATAAAGAGAATCTTTACAAAATAAAAACATGTTTCTGAGCTTGATATATATGCATATGTTCATTTACTTTCACCATGTAATTCACTATAAAAATGTTATATTTTCTCTTATACTTAAATAAACACATATAGAAATGATATTTATATACAGTGGGTAGAAGAGAAGATCCAATTTCTTTTTGTTTGTTTAATATGAATAACCAATTGTTCCCACATGACTTCTTGAAAATTTTCTTCTTTTTCCAATTACTTATAATGCCATCCCATCACATAAGGAGTTTCTATTCCACTTTGTTCCCTTTTGTACACAAGAGTATTTCTAGCCTCTATATTCTATTTGGTTAGTTAATTTGCCTATCTCTGTTGCCAATTTTTCACTCGTTCCATTATTGAAAGTATATAAAAAAGGTCTGATGTATGATGTTAGTCCCAGATACATCTAGTGATGATACAATTCAATTTATGTAAATGGGTAAAACATGAAATATATGAACATAGGTTTTGGGTTTACAGTAAATGTAGAAGTTGGTATAATTAATATTATATGATCTAAAAAATAGTAGTACCTAACATATTTTTTAATTATATATGAGTATGGATTTGCCTAAGATAGTGAATTCTCTAGATGAAGGAATTTTAATGCTACCCGTATAAGACCTCGGCAACTTTGAATGTCTTTTGAGCATCTGTCACATTACATAAATTATCTACATGTTTTTAAATGAGATGTATGTAAAAAGTCCTCAGCTATACAATCAACCAATGATGTTTCTACTCAGCCCAGGTCACAGGGCTTTCTAATATTGCATCCTTTAGTTAAGCTACTAAAAGGAGGCTAGAAATAGGTGACTGAGGTTCTTTCCAACGTTCTATAAACAGATTCTGATAAAATGTCTCCTAACAAAAAGTTACAAATAATACTAAGAGCATTCTGAGCAACAAAGTTTCCTAATTCTTTTCTTTCCTTTAAAAGTGAATTTTGAGCAACTGCCTCTTTAACACTTCTGAGGAGATTTTAGCTTAGATATTTTTATGTAATGCCTTTGAATTCTGAACCAAAAAAAAACCCATAATTTGCATCAGAGCTTAGTAGAAATCATATTAAAATATTAGTGTCTTCATTCCATCAGCATCTGGGATAGTCAGTGATCAGCTGGATTGACTTGATTCACATGCAAAACTATGCATGGTTCTTTTTATTTTCTTTATTGTGTATATTACCCCTAGAAATTTTAAAGTTATAAAAGCTAAGTTCAGGTGATTTTAGATTAAAACAAAGTAGTTTGGGCACTCAAGATTTAATCAAAATCTCAGTTATCATATGTTTATGTGCAAAATTACAAAGTGATATTTGTCAAATAAAGAAATCTTAATGTCCTCAATAACAGCTGTATACACCTATTGTTTCATATGTTATATAACATTTTTTTAAGCTAAGGCTGCACTGAAAACACAAATCTATTCACAGAAAAGTAATCTTCTCAAAAGAAGGAAAAGCATTAGCCCATTTAAATGTCTATACACAAAAGTCCTAGATCCCACCACAGAAACTAACAACTAATGAGCGGGATATGTAGACAGTAAAAATAAATAAATAAATAAATAGATAGATAAAATTATATATATATATAATTCTTGACCTCGAGGAGTTTAAAAGCTGGTTGTATTGAGATTTAGTGGTTGTTACAAATAGTATAAATACTTGGGAAAATTTGGTTGATAATAGGCAATAATTTCCATCAGTATATCAATGGAAATTTTCTACCAAGTGATCTGCCTCAGTTTCTTTCAATTGAGATTAAGATGATAGAGTTCCAGTCCAAGGCAGCAATGTAGGAAAATCTTGAACTCACCTCTTTCACAGACACACAGACTCCACTTATTTATAGAACAGTTTCCCCGGAAAACTGAAGACTGACTGAACAGCTCCTCCACAATAAAATATATATTACAAGAACAGCAAGAAATACAAAGACTTGGTAACAAAGGGAATCACCATTGCCTGACACTGAGAACTGTAGGCAAGGGGAGGCCATAAGTAGATATGTCTGGGCTGGGGCATAGATAAAAAACTATGATTTAAAAGAGCAACTAGAACATAAAGGCACTGACATAAGAACCCTGACAAATGGCAGAGGAGCTATAGGAAATCTCTCCATATCAGATCAGCTGGTGAGCACCACAGTTTACACTCTCTCTTCACCTTGATAGCTTAGGCAGGGGCATGATCTGGACACCATAGCCAGATTGCCTCTTCAGTGAGCCCAGGCCCCTAGCACATTCCAGCTCCAGATGCCCTGGGACACCAGATAAAAGTCATGGTTTAAAAGAGCAGTTAGAATATAAAGTAACTAGACATAGAATCTTACTGATGGGAGAGCTACCAGAACTCACTCTAAATTAGAGGGGCTCATAAACATTATAGCTTACATTCTCCCTCCACCTTAACAACATGAACAGAAGCAGATTCTGTCTGCTACCCGGCCTATGGCCTCAGTGAACCAGGGATCCCTAGCACACAACACCAAATTCACCAAACAATGAGGTGACTGACAGGACACCCCTGGTCAGTGCTCATTATAGATCCAGTCATTGCATCAAAGCGACACAGGTGCAAAGCACCCTGGAACACTCTAGGCCCATACAATTTCAGCTCTAGATGGCTTGCTAGGGAACTCTTGGCACAGACTTCATTGGACCCCCTGGCTCACATTTACAAGAGCGTTTTTTTCAAGTTTAGGAGAAATAATTGTTCTGCCTAACTCATAGAAACAAACACAGAAAGTAAAGCAAAATGAAGAGAAAGAAATATGCTTCAAATGAAAGAACAGGACAAAAGCCCAGAGAAAGAACTAAATGAAATGAAGATAAGCAATCTGTCTCATAAAAAGTTTAAACTAATGATTATGTAGACTCTTACCAGACTGGAGAAAACTGTGGAAGTAACCTGTAAGAATTTCAACAAAAAGATAAAATATAAAAAAGAACCAATCAAAAACAAACAAACAAACAAACAAAAACAAAACAAAACAAACAAAAAAAAACAATCAGAATTGATTGAAATGAAAAATACACTAGAGGTAATCAACAGTATATTAGTGGATGTAGGAGAACAGATCAATGATTTGGAAGACAATAATAGGAAGCATTAAGGCTGAACAGCAAAAAGAAAAAGAAATTTAAGAAAAGATAGATTAAGAGGTCTCTTGAACAATATGAAATGAACAAATATTCAAATTGGAAGGGTCTCAAAAGGGGTGCCTGGATCTCTCAGGCTGTTGAATGTCCAACTCCTGGTTTCAGTTCAGGTCATGTCCTCAGGATTGTGGATTGAACACTCTGTCGGGCTCTGTGCTCAATGTGGAGTCTGCTTTAGATTCTCTCTCTCCTTCTAATAAATAAATAAATCTTTAAAAATTTTTAAAAAATCAAAGTGGTCTCAGAAGGAAAAAGAGAAGTGGCAGAATATTTTTTTTGAAAAAATAATAGCTGAGAACTTTCCTAAATTGGGATGGAAACCCAGAAAGCTGAGACAATTCCAAACAAGATGAACCCAAGATAGTCTATACCATGACACAAAGGAATTAAATTAAAAAAAAAAAAAGACAAAAGAGAGAATTTTATGTTTAGGACTTTTATTTATTTGACAGAGAGAGAGAGTAGAAACAAGGGGAAATGACAGAGGCAGAGGGAGACACAGACTTCCTGCTGAACAAGGAGCCCAATGTGGGACTCCTTCCCAGGACTGTGGGATTATGACATGAGCTGAAGGCAGACACTTAACTGATTGAGCCACCTAGGCACCCCAAAGAGAGAATTTGTTAAAGCAGCAAAAGAAAACCAAAAAGTTATGTACAAGGGAAACTCCATAAGGCTATCAGATGATATTTCAATAGAACTGCTAGCCAGAAAGGCATGGCATGATATGTAATAAGTGCTGAAAGGAAAAAATAAAAATCTGCAGTCAAGAATAATCTACCTAGGAACATTATTATTCAGAATCAAAGGAGAGAGAAAGAGATTCCAAAACAAGCAAAAATTAAAGAAGTTCATCATCACTAAACTGACCTAACCAGTAATGTTTTGTAAGGGGTGGGGGGAAAAACATAAGAAAGAAAAAAAAAATTTGAATAAAATAATGGAAAATATGACAACATACAAATAAAACTTGGAGAGAGTGTGAAAAAAGCTGAGTTGCAATACTTATATCAGATGAAATAGACTTTAAAACAAAGATTATAACAAGAAACAAAAAAGACATCAAATAATGATAAAGGGATCAATAAAATAAGATGATATCACAATTATGAATATCTAGACACAAAACACTGGAGTATCTAAACGTATAAGGCAATTATTAATAGGCATAAAGGGTGAAATTAATGGTAATACAAAAATATTAGGGGATGTTAGCATTCCACTTACCTCAATGGGTAGATTATCCAGGCAGAAAATCAAGAAGGAAACAATGTCTTAAACAATATATTAAAACAGATGTACTTAACAAATATTTACAGAACATCCCATCCTCAAACAAAAGAATATACACTTTTTTTTTTTCAAGTGCACATGGAACATTCTCCAGGAGAGATCACATATTAGGTCACAAATATCTCCATAAATTTAAGAAGATTGAAAGAATAATATGAACCTTTCCCAAACATAATGGTATGAAACTAGAAAACAGCCACAAGGAAACAACAACAACAAAATAGGAAAACCCAATCATGCATACTTAAACAACATACTACTAAACAACCAATTGATCAATGAAGAAATTGAAGAGAAAATTTTAAAAAAAATACATGGAGACATATAAAAATGAAATACAATGGTATAAAATCTTTGGGACATACAAAGCAGTCCTAAGAGGAAAATTTATAGAAACACAGGCTTACCTCAAGAAATAAGAACTATCTAAAATTAAAAAAAAAAAAATCTAACCTTATACTTAAATGAACTAGAAAAAGAGAACAAAACTGGAGCTATAGAAGAAAGGAAATAATAAATATCAGAGTGGAAATAAATAGGAAGGTAAGGAAAGAGGGAAGAAGGAAGAAAGGGAAGAAGGAAGGAAGGGAGGAAAGAAGGGAGGAAGCAAGGAAGGAAAGGAGGGAAAGAGGAAGGGAATGGGGGGGGAGGAAGGAAGGAAGGAAAACGTCAATGAAACCAAGAGATGTTTCTTTGAAAAGTTAAACAAATTGATAAACATTTATCTAGACTCATCAAGAAAAAAGAGGATTCAAATATATAAAACCATAAATGAAATAGGAAAAGTAACAACCAATACCACAGAAATATAAAGAGTTATAAGAAACCACTATGAAAAATCATATATCAACAAACTGGATAACCTAGAAGAAATAAATTCCTAGAAGCAAATACTCTTCCAAAACTGAATCAGGAAGAAATAAAATATTTGAACTGATCAATTACTGATAACAAAGTTGAACTGGTAAAAAAAAAAATACAAACTCTGAACAGGGGTGTCTGTGTGTCTGAGTCAGATAAGCATCCGACTCTTGATTTTGGCTCAGATCATGATCTCAGGGTCATGAGATTTAACCCTTCATCAAACTCCATGTTGAACATGAGTCTGCTTGAGATTCTCTGTCTCCCTCTGCTCCTCCTATCTCTCTCTCTCTCAATATAAATAAAATCTTAAAAAAAAATATTTCCCCCAAAAAAACAGAAGTCCAGAACCAGACAGCTTCACAGATGAATTCTACCAGACCATTTAAAGGGTTGATACCAGGATGCCTTGGTGGCTCAGTTGATTAAGCAGCTGCCTTCGGCTCAGGTCATGATCCCAGCGTCCTGGGATGGAGTCCCACATCAGGCTCCTTGCTCGGCAGGGAGCCTGCTTCTCCCTCTGCCTCTGCCTGCCACTCTGTCTGCCTGTGCTCGCTCTCTCTCTCTCTCTAACAAATAAATAAATAAAATCTTAAAAAAAAAAATAAAGGGTTGATACCTATTCTCCTCAAACTATTCCAAATAAGTGGAAGAGGAAGATAAGTGTGCAAATACATTCTATGAGGCCAATATTACCCTCATACTAAAACCAGACAAAGGCATACAAAAAATTAAACAAATAAAGCTGCAAAACAAAAACAAAAATAAACAAATGAAAACTTCAGGCCAATATCCCCGATGAACATAGATGCAAAAATCCTCAATAAAATATTGACAAATCACATTCAACAATATATTAAAAGGATCACTTACCATGATCAAATGGGTATTATTCAAGGGATGCAAGGATGGTTCAATATTTACAAATCAATTATTATGATACAGCAGATTAACTAAATGAGGAATAAAGATCATAATCATTTTAATAGATGCAGGAACAGCATTTGATATAATTTAACAAAAGAACAAACAAGGTTGTCCACTGTCAACATAGTTCTATAAGTCTTAGTCAGAGCAATCAGACAAGAGATAAAACACATCCATATTGATAAGGATAAGGAAGAAGTGAAACTGTTACTATTTGCAGATAAAGTGATACTATATACATAGAAAATCCTAAAGACTCTACTAAAAAATAATTAGACGTAATAAATTAACTCAGTAATGTTGCAGCATACAAAATTAAAACCCTAAAATCAGTTGCATTTTATACACTTATAACAAAGTCAAAAAAAGAAATCAAGGTAACATTTCATTTACAATTGCACCAAGAAGAATAAATTACCTAGGAATAAATAACCAATGCAGCGAAAGACACTTACTCTGAAAACTATAAAACATTGGTGAAAGAAATTGAAGACAACACTAAAAAAAAAAAAAATACACTTTGTGATCATGGATTAAAATAATTAATTTTGTTAAAATAACTACACTACCTAAAGCAACCTACAGATTCAATGCAATCCCTATCAAAATTCCAATGGCATTTTCCCCAGAACTAGAACAAATAATACTAAAACATATATGGAGCCACTAAAGAACTTGGATAACCAAATTAATTGAGAAATAATAAAGTTGGAAGTATTACAAATCCAGATTTCAAGATTTATTTCAAAACAATAGTAATCAAAACAGTAATGATGTTGGCAAAAAATAGATGCACAGATCAATAGAACAGAATAGAGAGCCCAGAAATAATTCCATGCTTGTAGATATTAACCTATGACAAAGGGAGCAATAATATACAATGGGGAAAAACATTGTCTTCAATATATATATTTCTGGGAGTATCAACTAAATGCAAAGGAATTAAATTAGGACACTTTCACACACATATACAAAAACCAAAAATGAATTAAACACCTAAATGTGAGATCTAACACCATAAAGCTAGAAGAAAACATAGGTTACAATCTCTGGGAACAAAAACCTTAGCAACATTTTTCTAAATATGTCTCCTCAGGCAAGGGAAACAAAAGCAAAAACAAGTTATTGAGATTATACAAATATACAAAGATTTGTACAATGAAGGAGACTGACAAAATGAAAAGAGAACTTACTGAATGTAAGAATATATTTGCAAATGATACATTTGAAGAGGGGTTAATATCTATAATATATAAGGAACTTATGCAATCAATCCAAAATATATAAAGAACGTATAAAACCTGACATTAAAAAAGAAACAAAAACAAAAAAAACCACAAATAATCAGATTAAAAAGCAGGCATAAGACCTGAGTAAATTTTTCCAAGGAAGACATAGGTGGCCAACATACACATGCTCAACATCACTAATCATCAGAGAAATGCAACCAAAACCACAATGAAGTATCACCTTATGCCTGTCAGAGTGACTAGAATAAAAAACACAAGAAACAAATGGTGAAGATGTGGGGAAAAAGCAACCCTCATGTACTGTTGGTGGCAATGTAAAATCCCACTGTGGAAAACAGTACAGAGGTTCCTCAAAAAAAAAAAAAAAAAAAAAAAAAAATATATATATATATATATATATATATATATATATTTAGCATATGATCCAGTAATTCTATTACTGGATATTTACCTAAGGAAAATGAAAATACTGATTGGAAAAGACAACTGC
Organism: Taxidea taxus jeffersonii; assembly: GCA_003697995.1. Lineage (NCBI taxonomy): Eukaryota > Metazoa > Chordata > Mammalia > Carnivora > Mustelidae > Taxidea > Taxidea taxus. The sequence continues at coordinate 19,942 of ML106615.1, read as the reverse complement.
ACCCCTATGTTCATTGTAGCATTATTTATAGTAGTCAAGTTAAATGGACGCATCCAGGTGTCCATCAATAGATAAATGGATAAAGAAGTGGCATATATATACAATGGAATATTACTCAGCCATTAAAAATGATGAAATCTTAGCATCTGTGACAACATGGATGAACCTAGAGGGTATTGTGCTAAGTAAAATTTACAAAGAAAGACAAATATCATGCTTTCTAAAACAACAAAACAAATGATTAAACAAACAATAAGTAGAAACTCCCATAGAATAAAAAGAAAGAAAGAAAGAAAGAAAGAAAGAAAGAAAGAAAGAAAGAAAGAAAGAAAGAAAGAAAGAAAGAAAGAGAAAGGAAGGTAGGTAGGTATTGGCTGCCAGAGGGAAGAGGAGTGGGAGGTACAGGCTTTCAATTATGTAATGAATAAGTCATGGGGATAAAAGGTGCAACAGGGGAGTACAGTCCATTGCACTGTAATAGAGTTGTACTGTGACTGATAGTAGCTATACTTGTGGTGAGAATAGCATAATGTACAGACTTGTGGAATCACTATGTTGTTGCACACCTCAAACTAGGATTTTGTGTCACCTATACTTCAGTAAAATTAAAAAAAAATAATAAAGGTGATAGAGATAGATATTTAAGGTGAAAAAGAAAAAAGCTTTTGGTGGTAAGTTTTCAATGTGCCATCATCTTCATAGGTAAGGTGCTAGGCTGTGGGGAGAGTGTCAGCTAAGTGACACTTAAAAACTTAAGGAGTAAAAAGACTTAAAAAGTATGACTCTACAGTGGAAGTGCATCCAGGCAAGGAGAAAAACAAGTATAAAGACTAAGATTTAGTACACATGGCATATGGAAATATGCGTGAAGTTCTGAGAGAAGGCAAAGAGGAGAAGGAAACCCACAAGGCCTGTGAGGTTTTGTAAGACTGCTTGTGAAACCTAGTTTCTACTCCAATTCATTGGTCATAATTTATTTAATATGTAAAATATTTTGAATGTGTAACAATTAAGTTGCCATTCTCTTAAAAACTATTACTCCAGCTACCTGAGTTTATTAATGAGATAAATTTTAAGCATGGATTCAGGTCTTTCCATTCAGAGGAGTTCATTATAACTGCTCATGAGAATAAAATAGTACATCTGGGGTGATAAAGTGGTGAGCGGTGAGTCAAAAGGGTATATCCCTGAAAGAAGATTAAGAAAATGGACATAACTAGTTGAAGTAAGGAAAAACCTATCAAAAATTCAACATTGCTTGCTGACAATTTTTTCCCTCAAAATTAATCCTTGTATTTCTCCATAGATTGTTCTACAATGTCTTTACTAAAAATTATCTCACTAGCTATATTTGGTGAGCTGGCCATATGCTACCAACTGATGATCTAGACTCTGGAAATTTTTGTGTGTGTGTATATGACTATTTTCAATGTTGAAAATGCTTTTTCACACATTTACCATGAAGTGAGATTCATAATGTTCAAAATACCTTCTAGGCAATAAATCTGCATCTGCTAACATGTCTCAGTATTTCCTTTATTTAACAAAACTGTTAACCTTCTTAACAGAATGGTATAAAAATGAAAACAGTTATCTTGTAAACATTCTTTGACTTATAAACTATATACTCTGTGACTTACATTTAAAATGATTTATAGTAAATATCTAATTATATCAAAGACCCCCATTAGTGCCTGGAAGATTGTAATTAGCAAAAGAACGTTTCTTATTATTAATATTAGAATTAACAATTAAGTTGAGTTTATCCATGGGGAGTTTAGAGTCTCAAAATCAGATTTAAGACATGTGCATAAAGATCAAACATCAGTTATATTTGGATGACCTATACTGCCTCACACAATCATTTTATCTACCTGTTGATCTACCATCTGATACCTATTGGTAAGAAATAGGAGTATGTTGTACATTGCCTACAACAATGTAAATTATTTTTTCTCCTAATAGTCAAATTCTTGGCTCATTCTGGACTTTTCAATTTATTTAGGGGACAGTCATCAACAGTCAACCATGCCAAACCTTTGTTTTTTGATCCTGTGTATAGTTATGGTTTTAACACAATAAACAGCATCAGGATGGGTACCAGATATTTGGTATCCCAACTTTTTGCAATATGTTTTGAAATCCTTTTTTTTTTTTCCTTACTGTGAAATAATTAAATGTATATTATTTGGCTGGGGAATGACAAGCTTGAAGCAATGTTTTTGTTCTGTGCATTATTATCAATTATAGGAAAAGGATAGTTTTATGTAATTTTAATTATCAGATTAAGATTTGGTAACATTTTACTTTGACTTAAAAAAAGTGTTATATTTAATGTGCTGTTGAAAATTTAAAAATCTCCAAATAGGCTTAGTTTATAAAAATATAGTTAAATCTAACCTACATGTAAAATGCTATTACTATAGCTTTCATAAATGAAATGTTAAATATAAATTAAAGAGTTAGAAAATGCATTATGCTCTATTTCAATGAATGTGGTATACCACAGCACGTATTTCTGAGCTCTCAGGGCTGTGGGTTTGTAATAGTTCATGGCACTGCCAATAATGAGTCTGCAGGAAGCTTTGTTATAAATGTCCCAATTCTTTCATTTGCTCTATTCCCAGTGCATGCTGGGATGCCTAACTGTGTGAAATCAAGCCATGGATTATCCATTTACTGCCACTTTATCCCAGGGGAAATAAACTTGAAAACAAATGGGCTGTGCTCTTTAATAAATTCAGAGCAATATGTGTTTGTGCTCTACTGAAAAAATGACAAGTCAGATTTATTTAGAATTTGAAAACTTCATGTTTTGCTAAAACATTGTAACTATTTATTGGCTGGAGTGTGCAAATACTAAAAATACCATATTACTTTTTTACTGTAGCAAATTCTAACATAGAGAATTCATATGTATATTTTTCTTAGTATATACTCATCAAGGAAGGATCAATCTTCTTGGAAATCTTTTACATTAAATAGCAATTGTTAATATATAATTAGTTGATTCAATGAGAAGAAAGCCTAATTTCACATGGGCTTATCAACATAGGAAATATTGAAAAGCCTGTTCCTGTGTAATTTTCTAAACTGAATTACCACTGCTTTGGGTGTTTAATGTGATGTTTATTTTCTTATGGTGAATATTGTTGCTATTACATAAAATTGAAGATGACCACATCGGTATGTAATCTTATAGTTACATTAGTAAATAGAATAATGTTAAGAAAAACTAGTCATCTTTAAGTATCATATTGAAATATTGCACATGATGTATTTTTACTTAGTTTGGGAGTAAAGACATTAGACTATACTTTTCCTCATTAAAGAATGACCATGGGGTGCCTAGGTGGCTCAGTGGGTTAAAGTCTCTGCCTTCGGCTCAGGTCATGATCCAGGGTCCTGGGATCAAGCCCCACATCGGGCTCTCTGCTCAGCGGGGAGCCTGGTACCTCCTCTCTCTCTGCCTGCCTCTCCATCTACTTGTGATCTCTCTCTGTCAAATAAATAAATAAAATCTTAAAAAAAAAAAAAAAGAATGACCATATCACCTAATATTCTGTATTTAAACAACAGTTGACAGCTCAACTTTCCAAACAAAGCCCTCTAAAAACATGAATTGACTTATTCAAAAGATAATTATAAAGCAACTTTCTATGGTAGTTTCTTAGGAAAATAGATCTTAAAGACCTTGAATACAAGTGAAATTTTCTTATGACCAAAGCAGAGTCTTTGGATTGCCGCATAAACTGAGGTGCAAAAATTTTATGTCAATTCTTAATAAAGTCTCCTACTTCCAGGGAGCCTGGAACAACCTTTCAAGTCACAAAATCTTCAAGTATTTAAAAATTATACTGTGATACCTAGCTCATATAGATAAAACTTCAAAACTAATCAGGAAATAAGTTCCTACTTTTAAAAAAGTTAGTTGGGGCGCCTGGGTGGCTCAGTGGGTTAAAGCCTCTGCCTTCAGCTCAGGTCATGGTCTCAGGGTCCTGGGATCAAGCCCCGCATCGGGCTCTCTGCTCAGCGGGGACCTGCTACCTCCTTTCTCTCTGCCTGCCTCTGCCTACTTGTGATCTCTGTCTGTCAAATAAATAAATAAAATCTTAAAAAAAAAAAAAAAGTTAGTTAAGGGGGCCTGGGTGGCTCAGTGGGATAAAGCCTCAGCCTTTGGCTCAGGTCATGATCCCAGGGTCCTGGGATCAAGCCCCACATTGGGCTCTCTGCTCAGCAGGGAACCTGCTTCCCTTCCTCTCTCTCTGCCTGCTTCACTGTCTACTTGTGATCTCTGTCTGTCAAATAAATAAATAAAATTAAAAAAAAAAGTTAGTTAAAACTTAATACATTTTAACCCTATCTTATTTTCCCTGAATCATATATATATATATATTTATGAAGACTTTATTTATTTATTTGACAGACAGAGAGGGAGGCAGGGCAGGGTGGGAAGCATCCCAGGACCCCGAGATCATGACCTGAGCGGAAGGCAGAAGCTTTAATCCACTGAACCACCCAGGTGCCCCTGAATCAGATATATTAATACACTGTGCAATGTTAAGCTGTATAAATTTTACCTTAGGTTAATTAACAGTCATTAATTTCTGTATGCTCCAGAGCATGGCAGCATGGCAGGAGTTGCCAATGTTCCAAAGTCAAAAGTTAAAACAAAACAAAACAAACAAACAATAAAACTCATTAGTATTTGTTGTGTCCTAAAAATAACCATCCTGGGTCTTACAAACAGGTGGCAGAAACATTATCTTCTTTCCTTTTGCCCCACTTGCATTTTTTCCCTATTTCAAGCGAAGTGGAGAAATTCAAGGAGAAACGTCATACTTTAGAGTCTATAGACCAGAATGAACGCACCTTTTGTGTTTTTGAACTCCTTACTCATACTAAGGGATTGTTTACAATAATCATCTGCATAAAGTGGTGATGGTTATAAGAATGACAACCAGTGTCATGTCATGTGGCCTGGTGGGACATTTGTTAAGGCAGAACACTTGTTGATAAGTCCTTCGACTTCATTTGCTCAGGGCAGGGGAAGAGAACTTGAATGGGTTGACAGGCTGGAGGAGGGTGAAGAGAACAGCCTGGCTATAATCAACAGAATTTTATGTCACATATTCAAATAGTTAAACAATTCAGCTCACAATAAATACCCTGATGTTTCATTCCATTTCAATGATTTTTTATGTATCTACAGATCCTCAATGATTTTCCTCGTTCTTCTGAGCAATTACCAACTCTTTTCCTTTTCAAAATCACATTTTCAAGTATTTTTATTTTTCCTTTTGAAAGATTATTTTGACCCCAAATTACAAGGTCATCTCTGTTATATGCATATCAAATCTGCTGCTTTAGAAAGAGAAAGTAATGTGTGGCATGGATATTTAAAGGTGGACCTGCAAATCAACGTGTGAAAATTTAGTTATGACAGAGCTTGGCTTTTGGTTAGTGGTCAGTCTCCACACTTTTTGCTGCATGAAGATAATTTTTAAGACTTGTGCCTTTTTTAAAATGTTGAATTGGCATTAATGTGTAGGGCTAAGAGTTAAATGTTAGTACTGAGATTCTATAGTTTAATTTCCAGGTTAGTTTTACAGACATCTGAATATTGCACTTAAAAGTCTGCATTGTTCTGTGGACATCAAATTTGTCTGAGTCCAAATATAATATATGGATATCCTGCAAATATCCCAAATTCTGTACACTTAATCATTAACTTAGAAATCTCCCTCAGATAAAATTTAAGATAATAATATCAATGAAGATTTTTACATGTAACCTTTCTCAGATAAAATTAAAATAATATTATTGAGTAGTTTTACATGCATATCAGTAAATTCACATTTTTATGTAATGTATTTAAACTTAAATATCTGGAAAGTAGTACCATGAATATTGGTAAGTCAAAAACAATATCCAATAATTTGTTTTCTGTTACCAGTGTATTTTAGCCTACCCTCAATCAGTGCTAATGGTGAATTAAATGCAGAATAACTTTTAGACACTTTTGTATTTTGAGGTTGAGTTCATATGGTAAGTTACTTATATATATCATGTAATTAATGAAGTCTCCTGGTCATAGAGTTTGCTGGCAAGAAACACTAAGCATTTATAATGACTAATACTAACAGCTAATGTGCTAACATTTTTCTATTATATCAGCCCTACTGATTTCCCAACTTTCAGCAAGATTTGAAGCAAGGTTCTATATTTATAAATACAGTATGAATTTCATCACCAATCATATATTTCATTTATTATACTAAGAAATCAAAATGTTTCTAAAAGTTGCAATACAAATCTCTCTAGAAACATTCTTTGAATGAATTCATCCTAACTTCCTCCTATACTGTATTCAAATCACAAAAATAATTAGATACAAAATACTTTATAGAATCATTTGGAAAGTATCACATATTTTTCATGAAAAAGCTTCCCAAGGTATTTTTTGCAGTATACAAGATGTGAGAGAATAAGGACAACCCCCTACCCCCACATATGCTGCATGGGCTTTTGTGGATAAATTAATGAAAATATAAGCCTATGTCCTATCTTGGAGCCTTATAAACAACTTTATCATACTAAAACTATAAGAAATTCCTCACTGAAAAATCACCTTAATTCTGAGTAACTTGAAATTTAAAAAATAAGAGCCTTTTACTTTTGCATTAAACATCTTAAAAGGACTGTACTTGTAGAACATATATGTTTAGATTCTACATACTGTCAAATGACCCATAATAATAGGTCTACTCATGGGTATTGCTTCTGGAAATACTTATTCTTATAATATTGTTAAAAGAGAAAATTTAGCTGTGTGTTTTTTCTTGAATTGCTTGAAAATATTTTGAATACAGTTCCTGCTGAAATGTTATTGACTGAAAATAACATATGTGTAATTTAGCTTTATGGTACTTTCTAAAGTGCTTGCTATAGTGTGACAATATCACCTGAGTTACATACGAAGTCTGTCATATTTCAGGGTTTATAAATTTGTATAGGTTTGTAACTCAAAAGCAAAATTTTCACGATGAAAAAAACTTGACTTACAATGCCTCTAAGTGGGGGCGAATCATTTTTTACATATTTGTGTTAAAGACATGTGTACTTTGGAATTTAAAAAGGAGTTACCACTTTAAAGCAATATAGGTCATTCTTATCTCTATTTATCCCTATGCGATTTTATACGAGAAACAGAACATAAAGAAACATGTTGAAGATCACAGTGAATATGAGTTAGAGTAGGAAAAATGCCTCAAATTCTCTAAAATAATCTTTGACCTTTTTTATTGCACTTTTTGGTGTTTTTAGACCAGGTTTTCTTTTTTTTTTTCCCCTTCTAAATATACTTATAAATGCGCACGTTTCCTTTCTACAAATGGATTACATGCCCCTGAAAAAAAAAAGTGGGTCAATTTCTGGGTTTTCTATTTTGTTCCATTGATCTGTGTGTGTGTGTGTGTGTGTGTGTGTGTGTGTGTGTGCGCCAGTACCATACTGTCTTGATGACTATAGCTTTGTAACATAGCTTGAAGTCTGGAATTGTGATCCATTTCTTTTTTCTTTTTCAGTAAGGATTTCTTTGACTATTTGGGGTCTTTTGTGGTTCCATACAAATTTTAGGATTGTTTGTTCTAGTGCTGTGAAAAATACTGGTGGTATTTTGATAGCAATTGCACTAAGTCTGTAGATTGCTTTCAGGTTCCATGGTGTAATGGTTAGCACTCTGGACTCTGTAGATTGCTTTCAGTAGTATAGACATTTTAACAATGTTCTTCTAATTCATAAGGATGGAATGTTTTTCCATTTGTTTGCATTATCTTCAATTTCTTATATGAGTTTTCTATAATTTTCCACATTACAGATCTTTTGGGTTTATTCCTAGGAATCTGATTGTTTTTGGTGCAACTATAAATGGGATTGGTTCCTTGATTTCTCCTACTGCTGCTTCATTATTGCTCTATAGAAATGCAATGGGTTTCTGTACATTGATTTTATATTCTGTAATTTTGCTGAATACATGTGTTAGTTTTTTTGTTTATTTGTTTTTTTTAAAGATTTTATTTATTTATTTGACAGAGAGATCACAAGTAGTCAGAGAGACAGGCAGAGAGAGGGGGGGGAAGCAGGCTTCCCGCTGAGCAGAGAGCCCAACGTGGGGCTCAATCCCAGGACCCTGAGATCATGAGCCAAGCCGAAGGCAGAGGCTTAAACCACTGAGCCACCCAGGCGCCCTGTTTATTTGTTTTTTTAAGATTTATTTATTTATTTGTTTGACAGACAGAGATCACAAGTAGGCGGAGAGGCAGGCAGAGAGAGAGGAGGAAGCAGGCTCCTCGATGAGCAGAGAGCCCAATGTGGGGCTAGATCCCAGGACCCTGGGATCATGACCTGAGCTGAGGGCAGAGGCTTTAATCCACTGAGCCACTGAAGCACCCCCCAACATGTGTTAGTTTTAGCAGTTTTTTGGTGGAGTCTTTCAGGTTTTCTACACAGGGTATCAGGTCATCTGTGACTAATGAATGTTTGACTTCTTCTTTGTCTATTTGGATCCTTTTCTTTTTCTTGTCTGACTATTGAGGTTAATCCTTCCAGTACTATGTTAAAATAGTACTGGTGAGAGTGGACATCCTGTCTTGCTCTTGATGGTAGGAGAAAGGCAGTTTTTCCTCATTGAGGACATTACCTGCATTAGCTGTAGATCTTTCATAAATGGTCTTTATGATGTTGAGGTACTTTCCATCTTGTCCTGCTTTGTTGAGATTTTAATCATGAATGGATGTTGTATTTTGTCAAATGTTTTTTGAGAGGATCATATGGTTCTTATCCTTTCTTTTATTAATGTGGTATATCACATTGATTTATGAATATTGAACCACCCCTGCTGCCCAGGAACAAATCCCACTTGATTGTGGTGAATAATTCTTTTAATGTATCATTGGATTCAATTTGCTAGTATCTTGGGAATTTTTACACTTAGGTTCATTAGAAATACTGGCCTATAATTCTCTTTTTTATTTGGGTTTTTATCTTGTTTTGGATCCATCTATTTAAAAAGCATATCTTTGGATTTCTTTTGAACAAAGAAAGTTAGTAAAAAAAAACTATAGCTAGATGGATACTAATTGGTTGTCTTAAATGTGTAATTATCCAATGCACATTTATTTTGTTTATTAAGTTTTATTTAAGTAATCTCTGCACCCCAAGTGAAACCACAACCCCCAAATCTAGCGTGCTCTTCTGACTGAGCCAGCCAAAACCCCTTTATTTTGTTTCTGAATACAATTTAGCCTGACAATATTGGGCCATGAAAAAAAAAAAAAAGTACAAGATGGATGTTCTCAGAGTTCAAAATTTTGAGTTGAAACAAATGCACATTTTATCCAAAATTTTAAGAAGTGGTCTATTTGCCAGTGTGAAATTCCTCACACCCATTTCCTATTAGTTTTATAGGTATTTACCTTATTATTTTATATCATATTTTCCTTCAAATTTCCTAAATGTAAAATAACCTTTGAAATCAAGTAAATCTTATTAAATATGAATTCTGTTACAGATGAATCTGTTTTCTCCATGTTAAAAGACATACAGTAGCATTTCCTATCATGATATCTCCCTCTAGGAGTCCCATTTTATGAACACTGAGTAAAACTATTTGATCTCATATTGTGCCTTTTATTATGACTACAAGTTCTCTCATTTTGATTATTATACAGATGAATGCTTACAAAGACACTCAAGAAGCTAAATTTATCCATAAAACACATTATATACTTGTATATGTACATGTATGTATACATATATATCTACATATAATATATATAGATACATATCTTTTTCTTTTCCACGGTGGTTATGTTTTACAAAGTTTCTGTGGATACTGAATAGTGAATACAGAGCCACTGTTGCTAGGGGAAATACAGTATGTTTCCTGAGAGCCTCTCACCATTTATTTACTTATTTATTATAGAGAGAATGTGCATGTGTGCATGTGCATGTGCACTCACATGCAAGGGGTTGGGAGAGGGGCTGAGAGAGAGGGAGAGAGAGAATCTTAAGCTGGGCAGAGCCCATGCTGGAGCTTGATCTCATGACCCTAAGATATGACCTGAGCCAAGATCAAGAGTGCAGTGTTTAACAGACTGAGTCACCCAGGCACCCCTCACAACCTTTTCATCAACCAATGAACCATTAGTTTATTAAATGCGTGCTTCTATTAAAGACTCCTCATTCAATACATGCTTCTTATAACTAATTTATGTTAGGTAATGTAGGCTAATTAATTTAGCAAGTAGAGAAATCTACAAATATGGAATGCCAAATAATGAGCATCAACTGTATTTTTAAGATCTTTTTTGAAATAGATACAACCAACATAGATCCAGGACCAACATCACATCCTAGAAAACATTGAAAGGGGACTCTGATTTATAGTTCCTGGACTCAAATTCCTCTACAATGGTCTGGAGTTGAACATAGTAAAAGGAAACAAAAATTTAAAAAAACACAGTAGAATTTCATGAGATATTACTATTTTCTGGCTTATGTAAAGAGTGGGAAACCAAGATCCACAAAAAAGAAAGCAAGATAGCTCTCATTTTAAGTCTAGATATGCTTTAACAGAGTTGAGTATCTATAGAAATTAGAACAAAAGAAGATTTAAACTCATACTCTTAAATATTAAACAAGACTATGTGGTTACAGACTAATTGTCTTAAACTTAAAAGGAGAGTATGTCAGTACTTAAATAAATTGAGTAATTGTCACACTGTGTCTTTAGTAATTATAAAGTAACTTGAAGGGCACCTGGGTGGCTCAGTGGGTTAAAGCCTCTGCCTTCAGCTCAGGTCGTGATCCCAGGACCCTGGGATCGAGCCCCGCAGGGGGCTCTCTGCTCAGTGGGAAGCCTGCCTCCTCCTCTCTCTCTCTCTCTTTCTCTCTACCAACTTGTGATCTCTGTCTGTCAAATAAATAAATAAAATCTTAAAAAAAAATAACTTGAGTGTCAATGTTACTTTTAAAAATTCAAGTTCCCTGTTTTGTTGTTAGTTATAACCATAGGATAATTGGTCACTTAATACATAACGATTTAACAATTATAATAAAGTAGAGGTGATGGGGTGGCTCAGTCAGTTAAGCCTCTGCCTTCAGTTCAGGTTCAGGTCATGAGCCCTGGATCCTGAGATCCACCTGGCTCCCCGCTCAGTGGGGAGTCTTCTTGTCCCACTCCCTCTCCCTCTCCGTCTGCCCCCACCCCTCCTTGTGTGCTCTCTCTCTCTCTCTCAAATAAATAAAATCTTTTAAAAAAATCATAAGAGAATTTCTAAGAAACTTTAAAAATTATTCTAAAAGCCCAAAAATGTCTAATAAGAACAATCCATTTTATAGAAAATGAATGACCTTCACTTTATTCCCTAAGTGTAATGTAATTTAATAAGGAAAACTATCATGAATTTTATATCACATACTTACCATAACAAAGCAATTCCCATAAATACTGGAGAAGAATCCTTTAGTGTACCCATGAAAAGTTTTAAGTATGAAGCCTATACTCCCATTATTTGTGGCCACCTCCATTATTTATTTCCATTATTTCATCTGTTTGGAATTTTGTTATTCCTACTCCTTAACTCAGTAATTCTGTTCAATCAGCTGTTAATTATTTTGTAAAGATATCCTGGCATTTTCGTCTAACAAAACAAAATCAAAACTGGGTAGACATCTATAGATTCTCTTTAAAATAATCAGTTATTGCCTTGTCACTAATCTCTGAAAATTTACATGCTGTTGATTCTATCTCTATTGTACCATAAACCACTGAACACAGTTTATTAACTTCCATTTCACCTTTATTGTGAAGTCACTTTCATAGCCATATTTACTTAGCCTCTATTCTGTATTCCCATACCAGATATTACCTCTTCAATCTAGAACATGCCATTTTTTGTACTTATTTGATTACATGTTTTTCTCCCTCTCTAAAATATATATTATGGAGCATTAAATAAATCTCATGCCCCCTCCCTATTTGGAATATTTATAATGTCACTCAATACATAGTACTAAAATTATGAAGACAGGCAATCCACAAAAATTAAGAACTTGCCTCCAACTTTTAATAAAGTCTAAGTTAAGGTATAGAGAATGATAAGATGGTTTCAAATAGGTATTCTATTCTTTTCAAATTTTTTTCAAAATTTTAATGGTAATGTTTATTTTATTCATTGCTTCCCAACAACCTCTACCTCTAAATATAGGCCATAATACAAGTAGATATGTTGTTTCCTCTTGATTGCTCAGTGACTATAAGGACTCAATCAAGTGGAGAGTAGGATAATCACACAGTAAAACTGGGTAAGAAGAGGGAGCATAGAGTGCAACCACACAATGGTTCTTTCTTCAAGTCATGCAAAATAGCTTTGAAAAAAATCTGGAATTTGCTAATTATGGTTAAATCTTCTTTTTAATTTAAGCTGTATGACTTAGCAGCCAGAGTTCATTTTCAACCCTAGAGCTAAAAAAGTTCCATTGTTATATATTTTAAAGAAAACTTTACAGACTTAAAGTTAAAATCATGATTGATGCAGTTTTGGCAAGTTTTCATGTCTAATTCTTCCAGGAGTTAACTCCATTATAATAATTCTCATTAGAATAGTTATGAAAACTGAAATACATTCTCCACAGTTCACAAGGTGGTACATTTGCAATCCCTGTCAAAATATTATTTTTAAGTATTGTTGTGAATAATTAATTTAACTTTAACAAGTAATGTTCATGAAATATGCATTTATAAATAGCAGACCTGTTTCTATTATTCCTAACAGAGCAATTCATAATGTAATTGAGTGAAGGTAAAATGATAATGTCTAATCTCATTTTCTTGCCAACGTCCCGAAGCCCTTTGTCTATTCCATTTTATACTCAAACATGAAGTAAAATAAAAAGAAGTTTCTTGCAATTTGGGGAAGAAAGTAAGTAATTTTAAAGAGTTGTGTTTATAGAACTGAGTATTTACACAATGGGGAACGTTTCAGTTACTATAGTTCATACAGCCCTTTATGCTGTATCACTCAGGCATAAAGAAGGTTGACCACAGTTAGACCTTTATGTCCTAACTCATTCTTCATAGCACTTCACTGTGGTGTCTATTCTGTTTCCAGATAGCTTTCTCACATACTTCTCATTTATGACTGACACACTTCTTTTCAAGACTCAATGCCTCTAACAAACTCTCATCAGTACATGTGAGCCAGTGTGTAATCATGCATTCCATTAGCTGCAGGGCCTTGCTTGTCAAACTGGATTGGGCCTGCTCTTCAAAGTACTCATGATCTTGGAAACTCACTAATAATTCTTATTTAAAAACTGACGAGTAATATGCATTAAAAAAATAAAAAGTACTGAGGAGGGACATATTACAACCGGGTGCCTCACCAGGGTTGGAAAGGAATTATTCAAGAGCAGACACTTAAAGAATGTACATGAATTTGAAAAAAAGAAAAAAGACAGAAAAAAGATTGCCACTCTTTTTGAAGTAAAAGAAACCAATATCATAAATAGAATATAGAGTTAGTTACTGGTTTGTGTCCTGTACATCTCCATGTCTTTATAATTGTTAATCTGAGAGAGAGCATTTGACTAATACCAAACACAGTGTAAGGGTAATGCTCACACTCACTTTAGGAAAAACTAGGTCAGAATAGATATCTTCCATATGCATTACATGAATATAATATATTCAAACATACATCTACATAATAAGCTAACATAAGGCAAGTTTTTAAAAATATATTGTAGTACTAAGAAAAAGCAAAGCAATTCTAACCACCAAAAAGAAGTTTGTAGCAAAGCAACTTATTACATAAAGGAAAAGTATACTACTTGGAATCTTAAATAATTGTGTGTGGTGGAGGGAAGATAGTGTCTATAAAGAAACAGGAAGCTATTAAAGGAAAGCATAAGTAAATGAAAGGGTGAGGAAAAAATAAAGAGGGCAATATTAAAATGCATTAAGATGAATAAGCATAGATTTTAAAAATAACTAAATGGAAGCAGCAATAATCCTTTAGAATACTGAATCAGTGACATGGAATATAAGTACAAAAGGTAATCTAGCATTAAGAGGAAGCAAGCAAAGAACAAGCAAATAAAATAAAGGAGAAGCATGCTAGTTTATAAAAACAATTAAAATAAAATAATTAACCATGCAAAATGCATGGTTAACTAAATTCAAAATAAAAATTAGGAACAACAAAATACTAACATAGGATATTAATAAAATAACTGCTGAAATAAAAATAAAACATTTAAAAAACAAGTGCTAATTATTAACTAATAGGTAAACTCAGTGAAATCTTATTACAGAAAGGGAGGAGAGAGAGAGAGAAATAACCAAAACAGTCAATAAAAATTATGTTACTATAAAAAGGAACACAATGATGTTAGTTTATTTTTTAAAATGAGACTATATTGGGGGGTGCCTGGGTGGCTCAGTGGGTTAAAGCCTCTGCCTTCGGCTGGGGTCATGATTCCAGGGTCCTGGGATCGAGCCCCATATCGGGCTCTCTGCTCAGTGGGGAGCCTGCTTCCTGCTCTCTCTCTCTGCCTGCCTCTGCCTACTTGTGACCTCTGTCTGTAAAATCAATAAATAAAATCTTTTTTAAAAAAAATAAAAATAAAAAATAAAATGAGATTATATTGACTAATAAAAAACCAGTTTGAACACCCTGATGGTATTTTTTTGATAAATTATAAATGAATGAATAAAATTTAATAGCCATAGAAAGAAATTGTTTTATCAGTGTTTCCTCAAGTTCTTAGGGTCAGAAATTTTTTAAAAAAGATTTTATGCATTTATTTGAGAGAGAGAGAGAGCAAGCAAAAGAAGAGAGAGAAGCAGAGGGAGAGAGAAAGGGAGAAGCAGACTCTTGGCTGAGCAGGGATCCCAATGAGGGACTCTATCCCAGGACCCCAGGATCATGAACTGAGTTGAAGGTAGACACTTAACTGACTGAGCCACCCAGGCACCTGGGTCAGATAATCTTAATTATTCTGTTCAACTCTTTAAGGAACAGAAAATCTCTAATATATGAATTATTTCAGGTTATTGAAAAAAGAGGTAACACTATGGAATTTATTTTATAAAACAAGTCAAACATTGATACCAAGACAAGATATAAATAGAAAACCTTTCCATGTCTAATCTTAATATAGATAAAAAATATTTAAATAAAGTTTAAGTCATTTATCAAAATCAAAAAATCTTCTTCCTTGCTTAAATGTAAAATCATTACAAAAATATAAAAGCAAAAATAGTGCCAATTGATAACATTCCCTTTTAATATATTAAATATTGTGTTCTGATTTTTTAAAATTAATATCATAAAATTAAAAATTTGGGGACAATATATTATCAAAAATACTATCAAATAATTGAATATTTTATTTTAGTGGTGAAATACTAGGACAATTCTAAATTAATAGAAAGTTCAAGAATGGTTACTATTAGCATAACAATGATATAGAAGGTCTAACTAGTGCAGATAAATACAATAAAAGGAAGAATTCTCCTGATATAAAAAAAATACAGGGACTGATGACCATATTGTCATACATATAAAAAAATCTCAGAAAAATAACTTGGTGCTTTTTAAAGTTTAGTAAAGTAACTGGATAGAAGCTGATACTTAAACTTTCCCATTTCCCATAGCTTTATCTATAGTCAATTATAAAACATAGAAAATGGCAATTTGAACTTTCAGAATAACATAGGATACACAGAATGAGCACTATAAAGTGTGGACTTTAAAAGAGGGAGAAAAAACCCTACAAATTTCTTTAAAAAATCATGAAATAATCTAAATTGAAAAAATAGTTATCAAATTTTTTTTCGAATTAAAATATTAATTTTTTGTTTTCATGGTGTGAAAATTTGAATAGTTTCCTTCTTCCCTAGATTCTTCCTTCTTCTCCTTTTTAGCTTCATAAAATTATTATAAAGGTCAATTATAGGTATTGATAATTAGAATTCAAAGAAAATGTAAAAAATAATTTGAAAAAAGAAAAGTAATGACTTGCCTTTCTGGTGTACAAAATTGATCATAAAGCTGTAACTAATATAAAATGAAATCTACTCATAAAAGAACAACACAAATCATTGGAAAACCTACAATGAGACATAAATATTTAAGGAATGAATACTTAATCTGAAAATGGCATTTTGAGAGTAATTAGAAGTAGGACTTGTAATTTAGTTATGTTTCCAATGCTTATATATTTTTGTATTTGCCTCAATTATCAGGTTGGTTATTTTGATGTAAATTCCAGCTTCACTACTTACTAACTGTAAAATATAAGTAAGTTATGGTAATTTACTAAACCACAATATTTTCATCTTTAAAAAAGTATTTGGACCTATATACTTGCAAGTGACTGACCTTAATAAGCACTCAATAAATTGTACTTTAAAAATTAAATAAATAAAAGTGGGAGAATTGCATTAGTTTTCACTAATTTCACTAGTTTTGCTTCACATTATTTATGAATATTTGTTCATGCCTTCATTATCTTCCATATCACAATCAAGACAATGTCTGCAGTATTTCATTATTCAAGAATAATGTTTAGATTCTAAAACTTTGCACTTGTTTTTGTTTTGTTATTTAAACAATACATAGGTGTCAAAAGAATAAAATTAGATAATACAATATAAACTCATTAAATACATATTACATGTTATACATAAAAATGTTAAGGTATGAGTAATATCTCATATTGATGAGATTAGACAAGTGCAGTTTTATTTTCATTTGCTCCAAGTGAAAATTTTCCTTGAGCCTTTTTGGGGGGGGCTGTTATAATTGAGTTGAGTAAACTCATAGCTAATTGGATAATGTACCCATTATCCAATAATGTACCCATTTTTATGTATCCATAAAAATATTTTATTTACTATAAATAAATAAATAAATAAATAAATAAATAAATCAACTGTAGTGGATATATGTTGCTTCTCAAATTCTTGAGGTAATTTAATATGGTGAACAACATGGGATGTATGATTTTGAGCAAATTAATTTCCAAAATTCATCATTATTAGTAAAATGAGGAAGGGCAAGATAGTTCCTACTTCATATACTTGCTATGAAAATCAAGATTATAACAATAGGACATAAGAAAAATCTAATAAATAATCTTTACTGTTTTCTGCTATAATGATTAATGTGGCTGTTATTGTAGGTTATATTGCTATTATCAATGTAAATTTTAACATGCTTACCAATTAACTAGGATAAAGCTATGCATTCATATGGTCAATTGATTTTCAATGAAGAAAACAAAGCAATCCAAAGGTGAAAAGAATCTCTAATAAGTGGTGCTGGAAAAACTAGGTACTGGATATTCATTATGAAAGTAAATGAACCTCAACTCATACCTCACATCACACACACACACACAAACACACACACCCCAACTGAGAACATCACGTGTTTTAAGGATGTGGAACTGATATCTCAAATTGCTTTTGAGAAAATAAAATGGCATAACCATTTTTTAAAAAGTGCTTTATCTCCCTAACAAAATTAACACATTTATTTACCTCTTCCTCAATAATTCCAATATGTTCTCAAAAGAACTGAAAATATGCTCATGTAAGAGTTAATACATGGAAAATCTCAGAAACCTTAATCATAATAGCAAAAAATGGAATGGCCTAGGTCTCCATTAGTAGAACAAGAGCTAAAAACAAAACAACTGTAGTTTAATCACATAACAAACCATTAGTCACAAAGATGAACAAAACACTGACCAATACATCATAGATAACATAGATCCTGAAATAAATGAAATGAAAATGAATAAAGTGAGTCAAAAATAATTATACAATTGTATGTTTCCAATTATATAATTTCTCAAAATGGAAACACTAATTGATGTTAGGAAAATGAGATTCGTTTGCATTTGTTAGGGTATAGTACAGGTTTGATTGGAAATAAGCACTTGAAAACTTTCAGGATAAATACTAGTGTATATCTTGAGAAGGTTCAAGTTACATAGATAGATGCACATGTCAAAACTCAGAAAATAGATGGGTGCTAGGGAAAATGGTGAGTAGGAAACCCTAAGCTCACCCCATCCCACATTTGCAGCTAAATATCACTCATATCCCAGTTACAAACCATAGGATCATCCAAAAACTGGCAAACAAATTCCACAACTACATGTAGAGAAGAAGCCACATCAGAGAGGTGGCAGAAATGGTGGTAGGGAGCTGCCTGCCAGTGGAAGGGATCAGCAGTGTGGGGAGGGGAAACCAACAAGGACCCCATATGAAAAAAAAAAAAAAATCTCCATAATATCTGGCCTTGAAAACCAAGAGGGCTGCTAAATTCTGTGAGTTTGTATAACCAGCATGACCTGGAACCCGGAGCTTTAAAAGTCAGCTGACAGATGATAGCTAGGTCTTTGCCCTTAAAGAGACACACCCTGGAGAGGCAACATAGAAGGAAGAGTTGTTCAACACGTGGGGAAGATGGGAGGGAGCTCTGTTAGTACTAATTTTGGAGCCTGTTGGGGGACTTCTCAGGGAACAAAGATTAGCAGGAACAATTTTCCACTTTACCTTCCAGTACAAGTGCAGAGCCACCTGTGGGAGGCAGAAATGCAAAGACACCTACTACCTAACTTGTTAGAATTGTTCCCTGCCAAGTTCTCCTGAAGACTGACCCCCTCCAAGCCTACTGCCCTTGGCATGGCATTCAGTGCAAATTTTGCTGATGTGGCATGTGCCCCCCCCAGCCACCACTCCATGGGCTACCCCCATGGCCATCATACTCCTGGGATCAGGCCTAGGGCTAGTAGCTCAGTACAAATTTTATTAACACCACTGCCCAGTCCCTGAGCCCTCCTGGGGTCATGCCCCCGGCCAAAGCCAACTTGCCTTGGTCTTATTAACACCACAGAGAGCAAGCACAGCCATGCTGACATTTGGATTGAAAGGAAAAGCAACTGGGTTACAATAGCAGGACTTAGACACCACACACAGGAGACTCCCCTGAAGTGCCAGGTTCTGGTGAACAGGGGCAATGTATTCCAGAGCACTATAGGACCTCTTCTTTTTAAAGCCACTACTTCTAAGAGCAGAATAGGTAGCTGAATTCCTGTTATAAAGAAACAGACACAAAGGAAAGGCAGACATAATGAGGAGGCAAGAAATGTTAAGGGGTACTCAGAGGAGAAAACGAAAACCATGAGAAAGAAAAATACAAAGCACAAAAGCAAAAAAAAAATGTAATTAAGTATACTTGTAAAAATCAGTCAAGAGAAACACAAAATAAAATGATGTAAAATGGGATATCAAATACCTGAAATGTATGGGGAAGGAAGTAAGAATGAGTTAAAAATTAAGTGACCATCAGCTTAATATAATAGACTGCTAAATGCAGACCATGTTAAAATATAAACCAAATGATAACCACAAATCAAAAAATAGTAATAGATATGCAAAAAATAAAGAGTAGGGAATCCAAGTATATCACTAAAGAAAACCAGCAAACCATGAAAGAGACCAAGAGAAGAAAGAATCAGAGAAAATCTGCACAAACAACAAGTAACAAAATGACAACAAATACATATTTATCAATAATTACTTTGAATGTAAATGGACTAAATGCTCCAATCAAAAGATATGGGGTAAGGCAGTGGTTAAAAACAAACAAACTAATAAAATGAAACAAATAAAAAAATACAAATAAGACCCTTATATATGCTGCCTAAAAGAGATTAATTTCATACCTAAAAACATCTATAGATTGAAAGTGAGTGGATGCAGAAACATCAATCACATAAATGGATATCAAAAAGAAAGTCCATAACAATACTTACATCAGAAAAAATAGACTTTAAAACAAAAACTTTGAGACAACAA
>ML106614.1:17400-54013 GCA_003697995.1 Taxidea taxus jeffersonii | reverse complement strand
GAGACACCCAAAGGCACCACTGCAGTAGTCACCTCTTCGCTCAGTGGGGATACCTCATTGTCCACACCATTGTCTGGCCTTTATGAAACCACAGAGTCTGAGACACAGTCATCATCATCCCCTGGCCTGGAATCATGGGAAACCAGCATGTCCCAGCACACCATCGTGTACTCGGAGGAAATGACTGTCCCTTCTATAGTCGTCAGTGACACTACGGTGGAGACCTCCAGGACTGACGTCATCTCCTCCAGCAGGACATCCATCCCTGGCCCTTCTCAATCCACGATGTCACCAGACATCTCCACAGAAATCAACACCAGGCTTTTTACCTCTCTCCTAGGTTTTGAACCTGGGACAATCAGCCGTATTACCCCGAAAGGTATCCTTTGGTCTATATCATTGAATATTCTTGTCTTTAGTGCATTAACTCGTGTTCTGAGTAGAGCCATTAGGTGTATCACAGGGTTCATGAGCACTAGCATCATAAATGTTTGCAAAGAGTTAACATGTGCTAGTTTTTATTCTTTCTGCAAACTTTTCTCTTTGTTTTTTTTTAATATTTTAATCTCCTTATTTATTTTTTGTATTTTTAATTATTTTTTTAAATCTTTTTTTATTTTTTCAGTGTTCCAAGATTCATTGTTTATACACCACACTCAGTGCTCCATGCAATACATGCCCTCCTTAGTACCCACCACCAGGCTCACCTAACCCCCCAACCCCCTCCCCTCCAAAACCTCAGTTTGTTTCTCAGAGTCCATAATCTCTCATCATTCATCCCCTCCTCATGTTTCCCCCAATTCAGTTTTCCTTTCCTTTTCCTAATGTCCTCCATGTTATTCCTTATGCTCCACAAGTAAGTGAAACCATATGATAATTGACTCTCTCTGTTTGACTTATCTCACTCAGCATAATCTCCTCCAGTCCCGTCTATATTGATACAAAAGTTGGATATTCATCCTTATTGATAGAGGCATAATACTCCGTTGTATACATGGACCATATCTTCTTTATCCATTCATCCATTGAAGGGCATCTCAGCTCTTTCCACAGTTTGGCAATTGTGGCCATTGCTGCTATGAACATTGAGGTGCATAGGGCCTTCTTTTCTCGCATACGTATCTGTGGGGTAAATACCCAGTAGTGCAATTGCCAGGTCAAAGGGTAGCTCTATTTTTAATTTTTTGAGAACTCTCCACACTGTTTTCCAAAGTGGCTGCACCAACTTGCATTCCCACCAACAGTGTAAGAGGGTTCCCCTTTTTCCACACCCTCTCCAACACTAGTTTTCTGTCTTGTTGTTTTTGGCTATTGTAACTGGTGTAAGGTGGTATCTCAATGTGGTTTTGATATGAATCACCCTGATTGCTAATGCTGATGAACATTTTTTATGTCTTCTTTGGAGAAGTGTCTGTTCATGTCTTCTGCCCATTTTTTTGATGTGATTATCTGTTTTTTGAGTGTTGAGTTTGAGGAGTTCTTTATGGATATTGGATATCAGCCCTTTGTACTGTCACTTGAGAGTATTTTCTCCCATTCCGTGGGTTGCCTCTTTGTTTTGTTGACTGTTTCCTTTGCTGCACAGAAGCTTTTGATCTTGATAAAGTCCCAAAAGTTCATGTTTGCTTTTATTTCCTTTGCCTTTGAAGACATATCTTGAAAGAAGTTGCTGTGGCCAAAGTCAAAAAGGTTACTGTCTATGTTCTCCTCTAGGATTTTGATAGATTCCTCCCTCACATTGAGGTCTTTTATCTGTTTCAAGTTTCTATCTTTGTGTATGGTGTAAGAGAATGGTCAAGTTTCATTCTTCTATACATAGCTGTCCAATTTTCCCAGCACCATTTATTGAAGAGGCTGTCTTTTCCACTGTTTTTTTCCTGCTTTGTCAAAGATTATTTGACTATAGAGTTGTGAGTCCATATCTGAGCTCTCTACTCTGTTTCACTGGTCTGATATGTCTGTTTTTGTGCCAGTACCATGTTGTCTTGGTGATCACAGCTTTGTAGTGATCACAGCTTGAAATCAGGCAACGTGTTACCTTTAGTTTTGTTTTCCTTTTTCAACATTTCCTTAGCAATTCAGGGTCTCTATGCCCTTCATTTTTCTGGCAGTGATGCCTTCCACAAACTTACTCTCTTTAGATTCCTTCTCAGCATAAGTTATTAAACACCTTTCCCATTCCCGACCTCACTTCTCATCTTTGTCCCTATAAGGCTCAGTGTTTTCTTTGTTATAGTCTTTGAAACCACAATCATTTTTCCTCTACTTTTTAAGAGTACCTGCATTCTAACAGTGGTGTCCTTTCATGTTAGTGCAGATAAAAAGAGTGTGAAATTTTTCATGTATGTATTTGTAAGTAATGCACAGAATAGCTCTTGTACGTATGAGGCACCTTCCTCTGTCCTCATTCACTGTGACCCATGCAGAGCCTCTTATCCAATGGATACTATCTATTCCATGGAGGTAACCCTTATTTTCACCTCAGTACCTGTCTTCTTTGACCCTAAAACTTTGTGACAGGGCCACTTTCCCATCTCTCTTCTAGAGGACTAGAGTCATTCACATCCCTGGACCCTCGTCCAACCACTCCCACAAGGACACTTTTATCTCCTCTGCCCATTCATGTTTTCAAATATTCCAAGACTGATGTCACCTCTTCTCTGAAAATATGAATTTCAGACCAGCGTTTGTCTTAGCAGTGTACTAAAATTTCAATGGAAATTTCTCTCTCCCTGTTGTGCTTCTCTTTTTTGCAGGGTCTGCTGGCAGAACCTCCTTCCCAGAACCCAAGTTTTCCATGTCTGTATCAGAAAAGACTTCTCACCTGAGTACAGTAATGCTGTCCTCAGCTGAGACCATTTCAGCTGACACATGGGTGCCTTCTTTTTCTACAGCTTCATCTGGAGTTCCAGGAGCCAGCTCAGCCACCTTCTCAACCAGTCCATATTGGAGGACAGAATCAGGCCCTGGAGATGCTATGCCCACCATTGCAGAGAACCTGCCTTCATCAGCTTCAATACCATTCCCCTCTTCGACTTTCACTACTGCTTACTCTTCAACCAACCCAGCCCCCCATGGGATTACTTCCTCACTTGTTACCCAACGTATGGTGGGCACCAACACTGGGGCAGAGAGGAGCACTGCCGAAGGACCCTTGGTTGTGGTCAGTACTTTAGAGACGTGGACTGAGCCAGTCAGGACCTCTTTAACATCCATTATGGATACCAGAATGACAGAGCATATTCACTTGGGAACAGTGACAAGTGCCTCTCTACTTCCTTCACAATCAACACAGTTGACAAGTAAGGTCCCACAGCTCCTGTACTCCCATTATTAGTGGATCATAGGAAATGACTCTTTATCTGAGAGACACAAAGGAGTTAATTAGGAGTTTATAATTGTACGGAAATTCTTTTAGCAAATGTTTGTTGATCTAGCCTCAGTTCTAGGCATTGGACTAGGCATTGGGGGAACAAAGATAAATAAGCAAGTAGATGATTCCAGTACCATGATAGATGTTCTAACATTACTATGATTATGCCACTGATAATGCTAACAACAACAGACTTTTTCTAGAGCACTTATTCTCTGTTAAGTGGTGTTCTATTAAGTTATTTAATCCTCATTGAAACACAATTTGAAGAAGAGATGATTATAAGCACATTTTACAGATTAGTAAGCTGAGACACAGATGGTTAAGTAATTTACTCAAGGTAATAGAGCTAATATGTGATAAGAATTCAGACTATGTGGCACTAGAAATCTATGCTCTTAGTTAGGCTAAGTAGGAGTGGTCAGAGAGGAAGGAGAAAAATCAAGAGATTCTGGCATCGCAGAAGCTGTAGGAGGGGAGAGCTTTAGGAAGGAAAATGGTCAGTTCCATCAAATGATACTAATAGTCAAATTGAAGTAGGGTGAGTCCTTTGACAACATGTGGGCCCTCAGGAATGGAGGGAGTGTACATTGAAAAGACCTAAAACTACAGCCTAATTACACATAGATACAGGGGAGATACCCCCTTTGAACTGAGTGTCTTTTTATATTGAGGACAGAGTCAAAAGCAAGGGAAAAGTTAAAGAAAGAGATGAGCAAAGAAAAATGATGGCACAAAGTACCTGTGGGATGTGGGAAGGGCTGGGGGCCTAGAGGGAAGCACATCACCTCGAAGAGATCCATAGATGAGGAAGGGAACCTCTTGGGGATTCCATTCCTCTGAAAATTTGAATTTGCCCCCAACTTTTGTTTGGGAGACAAGTGCAGAGAAGTCCTCTAACTAGTTTAGCAACTGCTTTGCTAGCCAGTATCTATAGGAAGATGACTTGGTTACCTCTCAATTCACAATAAAATTAGACACATTAATAGGTCTTGATCCATGTCTTAACCTGTGGCTCAATAGTTGAGTCATGGGTGTCAGTAAGCAAGTGATGAGCAAGAGAGTAATAAGGTAGAAGAGTGGTTGGATGGGATAAAGAAAGAATGGAAAGACAGATAAATGAAAGAAGAGAGAGCAAATGTGTAAAAAGGAGGATGGATGTAGAGAAAGGAGGAAAGAAGGAAGGATGGATGGGTAGATATAGGGATGGATGGAAGGAAAGATGAACAGATCTACAGGTGGATGAGTGGGTCAATGGACACAGGTAGCCATTTGTGGCACAGAGTCCTGGCTCAATCCCATACAGCTGGACTTGAAAAAAATTGAGTTGTATAGTCAATTAAGTAGATCCATTTGGACAGTACTCTTCTGGGTGAGATGAATTAACCGAGGTTTCTTTTCCACCCTCACCTGTAGGGACTGATGGCATTGTGGAGCAGATCACAAAGAAACCCAATGAGGCAGCCCGTGGAGGAGCCACAGGAGCAGCCCATGTCTCTGTGGCACTCACATCATCTGCTCATCCAAAAGGTAGGTTCAACTTCACTTACTTCCCAGTAGTCTCACTTGAGGCCTTATTTCCTCTTCCAGAGAGAGGAAATGTTTGTTTCTTTAGAGGAAGAACCATGTGGGGTGGCCATGGACTTCCTGTCTTAGCTGGATCTTTGTCTAATGGTTACCAAGTGAACATGACCACGTTTCTTTTCCTCATAACATGCAGAGTGAGTTTAGTTCAAGGTTGGCTATGTCAGTTCCACAAATAGGACCCAGTTTAACTTAACTCTGAAAATGCTTATTAATCACTTTCTCTGTGTTAGAGACTGTTATAAGCAGAGGATGCACAGATGAAAATAATTGGGCACTGTATCCATGAAGCTCAGACCAGCAGGGAAGCAACAAAGGAACAGAATAACTATGATGCAACTTTAAACATATGCATGAAGATGTATTTGAACTATAGAAGGAAGGCTTAATGAGGAAGATGATATCTGGACTGGGTTTGAAAGGAGGACTAGGGATTTACCAGAAAGACAGAGGGAGTTGATGAAGACATTCTGGAGAGAGAGAACAGCCATGTACAAAGGCACAGAGAGGGGGTAAAACTGGAAATATTTGGGAGATACAAATAACTCACCTTTGCTAAAGTATGAGGGAGAAGGATGGGGTGATAGGAAATGATACTGCAGACTTGGGCAGAAAACAACATTCAGGAAACCTCCTAAGGCTTGGTAATGCTTGGATATCCTTTAGCAAAAGGACAAAGAATTTTGAGGCAAAACATACATAAATCAATCAATAAATAAATAGGTTTGGCAAACGTGTTGCCCCTTCCTAAAGAACCATAACATGCATAATAAGCATATTAGAGACTCTGAGAAATCCTACTGCAAAGCAATTTGTTTAACTTTATTCCAACCTAGAGTTTTATACAATTGTTTGGCTGCCATAATCTTTCTCTCTAAAAGGCATCTGCTAACATTTCTCAGTGTAATTGTTCTGCCTGAGAGTTTAAGAGGTACAGGTATAGATAGCAAAGGGTTCTCCTCACTGTGGCGTTAACAGGTAAAACTCCCCATACCCATTAATTTATTCCCAAGATTTTTGGAGCCCAGACTATTATACATTTTGGAAATTTTCTGCAACATGCAGGTCTTATACAGAGTTAACCCCTACCCCACAGTCAGGTGATTAGTCTTATCCTGTGACCCAGCCATCTTTGGTTCGATCCCCCAGAAGCAGACTTGAGTTAAGGGTATGGGTCACATGGTTTGTCCCAGGTGGGGGATGGTCCCAGGAAGCACTGGAGAAGACAAGGAAAGGAAGTCAATGCAAATTGTATCCATGAGCAGGCCACAGCTATGGGCAACAGTGTCATTCCCACTGGGAAGCTCTGGGAGACAGCATAGAACATGCCAGTGTTGGGCACTTGGGTGGCTCAGTTGGCTAAGCATCTGCCTTCAGCTTAGGTCATGATCTCAGGGTCCTGGGGTGGAGGCTTGCATTGAGCTCTCCGCTCAGTGGGGAGTCCACTTCTCCCTCTCCCTCTGTGCTCTCTCTCAAATAAGTAAATAAAATCTTTTAGCGTTGTTCTATCTGAGGAGTAAAGTAGATGGGACATTTTTTATCCAACTCTCTTCTATTGTTGGCTATAGGACACTTGATCCTAGGGTAATAACCCTCAACACTTCCAGCCTACCCCCTTCCCCTGCCACAGGCTAAGTGAAAGGCCTTAGGTGTGGGGTCACAGGGGCTGCATCAGGACCCCACTGGGGTCATGATATGGGGTATAAGTAGGGCATGGATAGGGTTGGCTACATCAGCTCACCAGGAAATGAATCACAGGGTTTCAGGTGGCGACCAATATCTAGATGGCTAGCAGTACTCATTGACTCCTTTCAACACAGAGCAGGGTTTCTCAACCTCAGCCCTATCAGGCAAATAATTTCTTGTGGACTGTCCTGTGTACTGTAGGATGCTTAGGAGCATCTTGGCTTCTACCCATTAGATGCCAGTAGCACCATACACACACACACACACACACACACACACACACACACACACACACAGTTGCGATGGACAAAAATGTCTCCCGACATTTCCAGGTATCTGCTGGGAGCAAAGTCACCCCGGGTTGAGAACCTGAACTAGGAAACTTTTGTTTGAATGTCTCTCCAGATGGATATTTTCTCCTTACATCATTCTCTTTTCATCCTGGCCCCCACAAAATCCTGAGATTCAGTTAGGGAGTGATATACTACAATGCTGGAGAGCATTGGTTTAGCAAGAAAGAATGATGTTCAGATTTCCACACAAGCAGTCAGTAGTGTGTGCCCTTGGCAGATAAAGATCTCTGAGCTTCTGTCTTTCTCTTCTATGAAACCACAAGAATAATATGATGTACATTCAATGTTCTGGTGAGGATCAAAGAGATAAATCATGCTAGATGCTTGTAGATGTCCCTCCTCCCTGTCCTCTCTCTTCCCCTCCTCATTGCCAAACACATATAAAACATTTCAGTATGTCCACTCTTGGAAATGTGAGAGTTTGGGATAGTCTTAGCAAAAGAGGGACATCACTCCCCCATCAGAGTTTAAATTCCCTTTATTTTATCACTGGATCAAGTGCCAGTGGGCTTTGGGGTCTTTATAGAGAAGCCTCCTGTTGGTTCTCCCTCCTTCCTGGGGACCATTTTTTAAAATATATTTTAAAGGATAATGTGTTTTATTTACCATTGCTTGAACCTCCAGTCAGTAGTTGCTTCTCAGCCAATGCAAGTTTACTCATCTTCAGAGTCTGAATTCTAGGCACCTTGGCCAGCTTCAATACTGGTCTAGTGTGGTTCCTGGGCAAATCTGACTCAGCAAACACTTATTTTGTAGTGGAAATACAAAAAGGGAGGAGTAGTGGTAGAAACAGTAGTAATAACTCCAGTAACAGTAGGTAAAAGTAGCAGTAGTAACAGTAGCAGTAACAATGGTCCTGGGTGGGAAGAGCAGTAACAGCAGTAATGGTAGGTATTAGTAGTGACAGTAGTAACAGCAGGTAATAGGAGAAGTAGCAGTGGTAGTATTGCGAGCCAGGAGGTACTGGGTTTGGTGCATTATTATCAGCATTCTGAGATAGCCATGTGCTTATACCTACTTCACAGATGAGAATATGGAAATCTAGCAAGGTTTGGTAACACATCCAGTTAGCATAGGAGCCAGAAGCTAAGTTCAGGTCTACCTTCTTCTTAAGAGCCCAAGCTCTTAAGCACAATGACACATGATCTCTCTCAAGCCCACAGAGATCTGTCTCTATACATCCATCCTTGAAACCATTCATTCACGTACTCACTCAACAAATATTTGTGGCCACCTACTATATGCCAAGAAGTCTTCTAGCTAGTAATAGCTATTACCAAGCAGACTGTGAGGCATGCTATGGTGCATATTCAGACAGTAGGGTAAGGAAATATTGAGAAGGGAGAGATGAATTCTGACATGGATTTGTAAAAGTTGATTTGAGTTAGGGTTTCAAGAAGGGCGGAATGTGAGGAATCTGATGAAAGATGGACAAGGCAGACAGAGAAAACAGCCTGAACAAAGGCTTAGGGGCTGTAGAGTACAGACAATGTTTGGGAATAGGGAATGGTTAAGAATTCACAGTTACTGAACAAGAGGAGAAGGGGAAGGTGCAAGAAGGTCAATGACAATTCCTTTTCCTATCTCAGAAGCATTACATGCATATCTCAGGCAGAGACATTTCTCTCCCTTTCCTCATTTGGAGAAAAAAAATAAGCCCTTGCCAGTCTGATAAGCGGCAGTCATTTTGTCCAAACTATGTGTCCATACTCCAATTCACAGGACCACCAACAGAGTGGACAGAAAGTGCAGAAATCACAGCCCTGAAGACCACCTCTACAGCAACTTTAACCACTACAGTCTCTACTCCCACTTCTGGAATGCTGACTCTCCTCAGGACATCAGGTAAAATGGCCAGCACAAGCACAAGAGGAACGATCATTACAACTCCGGATGTTTCCCCTGATGTTCTAGAGATGACAGCCTCACTGGCCACCAGACCTGGAGCAGATACCAGTACAGAGCTTCCCAGGACAACCTCATCTGTTTTCAGTAGAGGGTCAGAAACCACATCCTCACTGGTCCCTAGTTCTGGGGCAAAGAACAGTCCAGCTGTTCCAACTCTGACTGTTCTCTCTGGTGATCCAGAGACCACAACCTCATGGGTCACTCATCCTGCAGAAACCAGCTCAACTGTTTCCAGGGAAACCCTGAATGTTAACCATGGTGAATCAGACAGCACACCACCAAAAGCTACCAGTTCTGGGGAAGAAGTCAGTTCAGCTGTTCCAACTCTGGCTGTCTTCCCTGGTGTACCAGAAACAGTGACCTCACTGGTAACAAGCCCTGGGGCGGAGACAAGTATGGTCTTTTCAACTCTAACCGATTCCCAAGATTCCCAAGAACCAGAGACCTCTGCCTCATTGGTCACCCACCCTGGGGCGCAGAGCAGTTCATCTACTTCAACTTCAAATGTCTTCCCTGGTGAGCCAGGGCTGGTGACCTCACTGGATGCTATTTCTGCAGCAGAGACCAGCCCAGCTGATCAAATTCTGACTGTTTCTCCTGGTAAGCCAGATACAACAGTCTCATTGATTACCCATCCTGAGGCACAGACTGGTTCAGCCATTCCAACTCCAACTGTCTCCCCTGGTATAACAGGGGTAGAAATCTCACCAGCCACCAATTCTGGGGCAGAAGCCAGTATAGCATTTATAACTCTGACTGGTGAACTAGAGACAACAGCCTCACAGGTCACCCATGCTGGAACAGAAGCCATTTCCACTGTTGGAGCTTTGACTGTTTCCCCTAGTGAGCCAAATACAAGAGCCTCATGGGCTCATTCCACAAAGAACAGCACACCTGTTTCCAGAATAATTCTGGATTTTTCTCAAAGTGAACCAGACACCACACTCTCAATGGCCACCACTCCTGGGGCAGAAGCTAGTTCAGCTACTCCAACAATCACTGTCTCCCCTGGTGTACCAGACATGGTGACTTCACAGGCTACTAATTCTGGGACAGGTGCCAGTACAGTTCTTTCACCTCTGACTCTTTCTGCTGGCAAACCAGCAAGCACAGTCTCGTGGGTTAATCATGATGGAGTACAGACCAGTTTTTCCGTCTCAACTCCACCTGTCTCCCCTGGAGTATCAGATGTGGGGACCTCACTGGTCACTAGTTCTGGGACAGAGACCAGTGCAACTTTTCTAACTCTTACTGATTTCTCGCATGATTCAGAGACAACAGCCTTACAGGTCACCCATTCTGCAAAGACCGGCACACCTGTTTCCAGAATAACTCCACATGGTGAATCAGACAACTCATTCTCAACAGCTATCACTCCAGGGGCAGAGATCAGTTCACCTTCAGCTACAACTGTCTCACCCACTGTGCCAGGACTGGTGACTTTATTGGCTACTAGTTCTGAGGCAGAAGCCAATACAACTCTCTCAACTCTGACTGATTCACTGCATGAACTGGAGACCACAGCCTCATGGGTCACCCATTCTGAGAAAAAAGCCAGTTCAGCTTCTCCAACTCTTTCTGTTTCCCCTGTGGAGCCAGAAACAGCAGTCTCATTGGTCACCCATTCTGCAGAGACCAGCCCAACTATTCCCAAGGCAACCCCCAGTTTTCCCCATAGTGAATCAGATACCACACACTCAATAGCTACCAGTTCTGGGGCACAGACAATTTCAGCCATTCTAACTCCAGCAGGCTCTCCTGGTGTATCATGGGTGGACATCTCACTGGTCACAAGTTCTAGGGCAGAGACCAGTACAACCCTGACAACTCTCACGGTTCCTCCAGGTCAACTGGAGACCACAGCCTCATGGGTCACCCATTCTGGGACAGAAGCCAGTTCAGCTGCTCCTACTCTTACTATTTCCCCTGAGGAGCCAGAAACAGCAGTCTCATTGATCACCCATCCTGCAGAGACCAGTCCTACAGTTCCGAGGACAATACCCAGTGTTTCCCATAGTGAATCTTATACCACACCTTTAGTGGCCACCAGCCACGGGGCAGAAGTCAGTTCTGTTGTTCCAACTCCAACTGTTTCCCCTGGTGTACCAGATATGGTGACCTCACAGGTCACTAGTGCTGAGAAAGAGGCCAGTATGGCTATTTCGACTCTGACTCTTTCTCCTGTAGAGTCAGTGACCAGAGCCATGATGGTCACTCATTCTGGGGCACAGACCAGTTCAGCCATTCCAGCTCCAACTGTCTCCTCTACTATGCCAGAGCTGGTGACCTCAATGGTCACCAGTACTGGGGAAGAAGCCAGTACAAGTTTTACAACTTTGACTGTTTCTCCAGGTCAACTGGAGACCACAGCTTCATGGGTCACCCATTCTGGGACAGAAGCCAGTTCAGCTCTTCCAACTCAGACTGATTTCACACATAAGCCAGATATAACAGTCTCATTGGTCACCCATTCTGCAGAGACCAGCCCAAACACCTCTGTCCCCACAACACCTCTGGTTTTTTCCAAAAGTGAACCAGACACCACACACTCAATAGCCACCAGTCTTGGGGCAGAAGTCAGTTCAGTTGTTCCAAACCCAACCATCCCCCCTGGTGTACCAGATATGGTGACCTCCCAGGTCCCTAGTTCTGAGACAGATGCTGATGTGACTCTTCCAAGTCTGACTCTTTCTCCCAGTGAACCAGAAACCACAGCCTTATTGGTCACCCAGTCCAGTACAAAGACAAGCACAAATTTTCCTAGTCCAACTGCTTTTCCTCACTTACCAGAGACCATTGCCTCACCATCCATCCGACCTCAGCTGGAGATTAGTGCAGCTCTTCCAACTCAGACTGTTTCCCCCAGTCCAGCAGAAATATCACCCTTCACCACACCCGTGACCAAGACCAGCGGAGGTGATCTAGGTCCAACTGTCTCACTTGGTGTTCCTACAGAAACAGCCTCACTCTCCACCCATCCTGGCACAGACATCAGCACAACGATTTCAACCTCAACTCTTTTTCCCATTTTACTGGCGACCACAGGCTTACTGGCCCCCAGCCCTGCATCAGATGCCAGCACCAGTATCCCAGCTTCAACTCCTGGTGTTCTTGGGCCTGTCAGTGCCCCTGCAACCACCGGTGAACCCTCACCACCTGTGACCTCCGTTGGACTCCCTGAATTGTCCAAAACCGTGACTCTGATAGCATCAGAGACCCCAACACCACCTAAAACCAGTCACAGAGAAGGACCGAGTTCAACCACTGTCCTGAAAACCACACCTCTTGAGACTACCAATATAGCTGCTACAGATTCAGGCCCCATCATGGCAGAGAACACAACCACCTTCAATACATCAGCAGGAACTCCCTTTGTCCCTGAGACCTCACCTGGGACGTCCACCATGACCTCTCTGAGTGTGACTTCAGAAACAAGTAAGAATGACTTTTTTGTTTTACTGTGGTAAAATATATATATCCTACAAAATTTGCTATTCTAAATGTACAGTTCGGTGGCATTAATTACATTTACAGTGTTGTATAAATATTATCCTTTCTACAAAACTTTTTATCTTTTATTATATCTTTCTACAAAACTTTTTATCACCCCAGACAGGATCTGTGTACCCATCAGAATTTAGCTTTCCTTCCCCATTCCTCTCAGCCCCTGGTAACTCTAATTCACTTCTGTCATCAATTTGCCTAGTTTAGGTATCTCGTGTATGTGGAGTCACACAGTGTACTTGTGTGGTGGGGGGCTTATTTCACTGAGTACAATGTCATAGTGTGTATCAGATATCAGAACTTCACTCCTATTTACAGATGAATGATATTCCATTGTATGGATGGACCACATTTTATCTGCCTGTTCATCTGTTGATGGACACTTGGGCTGTTTCTGCCTTTTGGCTACTGCAGATAATGCTGCTATGAATGTGGGTGTGCACGTATCTGTTTGAGCCCATTTCCAGTTCTTTGGGGTGCATACCTAGAGAAAGAACTGCTCAGTCATGTGATATGCTAGTTCATTAGGGCAACAGTAATGAACTTTCAAACACTGGGTACTTTGAACAATAGAAATTTATCAGTTCTGGAGGCTGGAAGGGACCCTGGGAGAATGTGTAGAACAGGAACTCTGGAGAGTCCTCCTTTCTGCGGGGGAAGTGGGGGTAGATAAGGGAGCTGGGGTATTTACCCACCAACTCCCATCAATCATTCCTAGTGGGGAACTCCCTGGGCCTGTTTATTCCCCCAAGTTGAAGAGAGGCAGGTGCTACTGTGTACTGAAAAGTAAGAGTGAAGGGGAAGTGGGAGTAGGGTGACCAACTCATCCTGGTTTTCCAAAGACTATGTTACTTTTCCACCTGGATGTCGGCATCCCAGGAACTCATGTCGTACTGGGAAAAATGGGTTGGTTGCTCACCCTATGTGGGAGGGTCTTGAACAGCAAGCGAGTTAACGTGTGTCCTTGGAGCCTTCCCTCCCACTCCCAGCCCAGGCCTGACTTAGGACTGGGCTCATTTTCTCTTCCCACCACCACAGCTGCAGTTCCTTTCTTGATGCCTTTTACTGTCAACTTCACCATCACCAACCTGTACTACACAGAGGACATGGAAAACTCGGGCTCTGAGATATTCAATGCCACTGAGAGAAACCTGCAGCACCTGGTGAGAGCCCCCTGCCAATGCTCACCTTGTCCCAAGCCTGCCATACCCCAAAGTCTTGGCCCCTCCAGCTCATCACCCTCTCCTTTGTTACCAGCTCAGGACTTTGTTCAAAAACAGCAGCATTGGTTCCCTCTATGCTGGCTGCAGGCTGACCTTGCTCAGGTAAGGCTTCCTCCAAAGCACCTACAGAAACCCAATTCTCTCTCTTCTTGCTCCCTCACATCCCAGTCAACCACAACCTTGGGCCTTTGCCAAGACAGAGCATATCAAAGTGAATCCAAAGTGTGTGGGCTTGAACCCTTGCTCTCCCATTTGCTAGGTCTGTCATCTTGGGCAAGTTGCATAACCTCTCTGTTCTTCAATCACTTTATCTACAAAGTAGTGGTAATGCTAGTACCTTACTGTTGGGGTTATTAATCATTCATCACAATACCTGGCCAGTTGGGAATGCTCAATGGGATCTCATAGTATTAGCCAGTGTAGGATCTTTGCCAACGATGTCCCCAGAATCCCTGACACTCTCCCTGCCCCAGCTCCTATCTACCCTATTGGGGACAAACTCTGGATACTACAATTCTGTAGTATATTCCTTGAAAAGAGATAGGGACCTTCCCAGAGGATGTTCTATGGAACCAAAAGGGAAAACAAACCAAATGTTGTTTTCAGGATATATTGCAATTTAAAAAGCCCCAAATAGACCTGAACCCTACAGAAATGGCCTGTTTTCTCCTCTCTGCCTATGCCCATTTGGTGTCCTCTGAGGTCAGTCGGCTCAGAATTCTTTCCTTACATTTCACAACCCTGTGACATTTCCTTGGGATACTGCATCCAGCCAGTGCCGGTCATCCTGCCGGAGAGGTGGGTCCTTTACTCACATGGCTTCAGGAGAAGAGGTTCCTGGAATGTTGTAGACCAAACCCATCCTAAATGAGCTCCACCCACCACACCTGCCCCCATCTCCCCATGAGATGGGGGAATCAATAAGATAATATTACCCATATGATACACTCCCCCAAAATCTAAATGATGTACGTGTTTTCGTCCATTTCATCTTTACAACATGAGTATTATCCCACATTGTAAGAAGAGAACACGGGGGCTCAGAGTAATTTCCTTTAGAGGAGCTGGGATTTGAACCCAGAGGTTCTAGTTTTTGAGTCTCTCCTTTTAACCATAATACAGCGGTGCTCAAAGTCACTGGGCTCAGCATGTTACTTACATCCTTAAAAGGACTCAGAACTCCAATGAGCCTTTGGACTTGAGGGTTATATCTGCTTGTATTTACTGAATTAGAAATTAAAACAAATGTTATAAATATGTACTCATTAATTTATTTCAAAATAATGAATGTATCACATGTTAACACAAATAACATAATTTTTATGAACAATAGCAGTATTTTCCCCCCACACACAAAAAAGCATAACAAGAAGAGAGCCACTGTTTACATTTTTTGCAGATCTTTTTAATGTCTAGTTTAGAAAAAGACAGTAGGATATCTGCTTCTGCATTTAATATTTACAGTATTTCACTTTGTGGCCTCTGGAGAACATTTCACGGAATACTCCTGAGAGAATAAAAGTTACAATAATGTCCCTGGGCCACACTTTGAGAACCATGCTTTGAATAGCATGGATAATAGCAAGAATTCCCAGGCAATGGAGGAAGAGGGTCTTTCTTCCTGTAAAGTTCTTGCTCTGGGTGAATCACTGTAGGTTCAGCATAAATTCAGAACAGTATTTTTGAGGGGCGCCTGGGTGGCTCAGTGGGTTGAGCCTCTGCCTTTGGCTCAGGTTGTGATCTCAGGGTCCTGGGATTGAGCCCTGTATTGGGCTCTCTGCTCAGCAGGCTCTCTCCTCCCCCCCCGCCCCGCTCTCTCTGCCTGCCTCTCTGCCTACTTGTGATCTCTCTCTCTCTCTCTGTCAAATAAATAAATAAAATATTTTTTAAAAGAAAAAAATTTTTAAGTATTTTTGAACCACGTTGTCCCTTCTCACCTCTTAATTCATTTTCTCTGTTTTCCTCCAAACTTGGTTCCCTGCTCCAAAGGTGCTCCTAAGGGATTGACCTCAGCCTTGGGGTCCACCAACTTGAAACAAAGTCTTCCCTTCAGGCTCCATGATGGTTCTTGCACAATGTCACAAGTGCCTCACTCACCTCCTCGAAGGTCTTCTGTCTTTTGCTGTTCCCTTCCACATGCCGCCTGGGCTCAGGATTCTTGTTTCCTCCCTGGGAGCTCCACACCCCCAATCTTATGGCCCAAGCAGGACTCAGCTCCTGGAGAAGATGCCATCTGTACTTACTTCTTGAGTGGACAGGGACTATACTACGTGTTGGTAGTTGAAATAATGAGCATGAACCAATTAATAAAAAGTTTGGGAAATGAAAGAAGAAACTTAGGTGCAGAGTAGCCCTGGAGAACACTTAAGGTGGGGAGGTCTGGATCCCCATATAAAAGAGAAAAAGATGTGTTAGAGACAGCAAATGAAACCCCAAGGAGACCACTAACATAAACACCAAGGGGTACAATTGAAGGAAGGAATTGTCAAGAGTGGCCCTCAAGTATCTTGGAACATCCCTATTCCTGTGTCCTTCCTTCCCCAGGGCTGAAAAGGATGGAACAAGCACCAGAATCGATGCAGTCTGCATCTACCACTCAGATCCCACAGGCTTCAGGCTGGACAGAGAGCGGCTGTACTGGGAGCTAAGTCAGCAGACCCATGGTGTCGCTCGGCTGGGCCCTTACACCCTGGACAGGGACAGTCTCCGTGTCAATGGTGAGTACCTCCGTTGCTCTTGGAGTCTCCTCCTGAGCCCCAGATGGGATCTCCTTGCAGTGCAATTTCTCAGGACCTGTGTTCATAGTTTTAGGCCAACCTAGAATTTTCATAGGGAAATCCTCTTCCATCAGAACGCCCATAAAGCAGCCAGCCTTCCTTCCTTCCCTCATTCTTCTCCTTCTCCTTCCTCATCCTCTTCCCCTTCTTCTTCCCCCTTCTTCTTCCTCTCCTTCCTCCCCTCCTCTTCCTCCTTCTTCTCCTCCTTCTTCTTCTTCCTCTTCCTTTTCCTCTCCTTCCCCTTCCCTTCTTCTCCTCCTCCTTCCTCTTCTCCTTTCCTTTTTTCTTTCTTTCTGTCATCCTTTCTTTCTGTCTTTCTTACAAAACTAATATTTATTCTATACCCTGTCATTTTAAATATTAGAAACTTTGAGAATGAAAAGGTTTGGGGGGTGGAAATTCTTAGGAAGCTTCTTCTGTCACATTTTTTTTACAATACAGAGCATACCTTTTTCTATGCCAGGGTGAATTGTCCTATTACTTTCTAAGTTTCGATCTGACTCTAGCATCTTACCCTGTGTGCTTTCAGTATGGTAAACTCTCTGAAAATTTCATTAATGTGAAGTTTTATTTGCTGATGTCTCTTCCTTTGGCTATCCTCACCTTTTTTGTTACAACTCTTCTCATGAATGCTGATAAATTTGTCTTCACTACGTTCCATGGTTAGTTAATTTGTCTCTAAGTCCTACTAGTATTTTTTTAATTTTTATTTTTTTAATTTCTTTTCAGTGTACCAGAATTTATTGTTTATGCACCACATCCAGTGCTCCATGCAATACATGCCCTCCATAATACCCACCACCAGGCTCACTCAACTTCCTACCCCCCGCCCCTTCAAAACCCTCAGATTGTTTTTCAGAGTTCATAGTCTCTCATGGTTCATCTTCCCTTCCAATTTCCCCCAACTCCCTACTAGTATTTATTTTTATCTTATTTAAGTTTTTTTTTAATTCCAGTTAGTTAACAGACAGTGTTCTTTTAGTTTCAGGTGTACAGGATAGTGATTCAACACTTTCATACAACACCTAATGCTCACAGAACAACTTCCAAGGTCTGAAAATAAAGGCTCCCTGCATAGTCTTCTTCATTTCAGTGACCTTTCTCAGAAACCCAACTGGAGCATGAAGCCATCAGGGAAGGAAGAGAGTAAAGCAAGCCTACAGTGGCTGTTGGAGTTTTCACACCTCCCCAACAGGCAATGAGTTCCCAAGGTGGTGACTGATTTTCTTCTCTCTCTTTGTTATGATAGGCTGTGGCCCTTTACCCGTCCTCCAGAGGCCAGCCGACTGTACCCCACCTAAAAATCAAACAACAGATCTGTTAGCAATGTTTTCAGCAATAAATCCCTCAACGATGCTCTTAGCAACAAGCCCACGGTAACACCCATACTAAAGGCTAACATTTGTTGAGGGATGCCTGTGATCCCGAACGTTGTATATATTATGTTTTGCAAATCCTGTCCAACACTCTATGATGTATTATGTATATTTTGTATATTTTACAGAAGAGCAAGCAAGGCTCAAGGAGGGAGATCTACTTTCCCAAGATCAGACAGTTAATATGAGTGCTAGCAACAGAACTCAAACCGTAATTTGGCTCTAAGGCCCCCAAGAGGCCCCTTCGCTACTAGGCTACACTCCAGATGAACCCAGCTAGAACAAGCCTCAAATCTCAGGATGGAAAGGCATATCAAGGAGCCCCTAATACAACAATTTAAACTAATGCTCAATTAATTATGTTTCCACTGTATTGCCTTTGACATTGTCTTTCTATCTGGATTAAAACTTGTATTATATTTCAATAGTCCTCAAGAATTGCTTAAAGCTGTAGCTGACAGTGTGAGTTTGGGTGATTTATAGGTCTGTCTTTAAGCCTCAGTCCTGGTTTTTTGCTCATCCTGTGGCCCTGGGCAAGCCACACAACCTCTCTAGGCTTCAACTGTCTATTTTTAGAATGGAATTTTTAAAAACATCATTTAAGATTATTGTAAAGGTCAAATGAGATAAAAACCAGAATAATCTAAGTAAACCACAGGGCTCTTTCTACTAGGTCCAGTCTCAAAGAACAGTTTTATTTGAAGAAACACAGTCATACCACCAAATATAAAATAGGTCTAAGTTTTACTTGCATTCCTAACAGAGCAACAGAGAGGAGCCAATCCATGATCCAGAGCCATACTTATTCAAACCCTCTTTTCCCCAATTCCCTCTCCCTCCCCAACTTTATACTCTCTGGTTGACTCCCACCTCTGCCTGTCTGCCTCACTCTCTCACCCTCATGGTCTCAGTTCAACATTACAAAAGTCCAGGAACTACGTCAAAGATCATGCTGTCTCTGAAGAGTTGGGTAGTAGGAAAAACTCAGAGACCAAGGAAAGAGTTAAATTTAATTGGCGGAG
Source organism: Taxidea taxus jeffersonii (assembly GCA_003697995.1). Taxonomy (NCBI): domain Eukaryota; kingdom Metazoa; phylum Chordata; class Mammalia; order Carnivora; family Mustelidae; genus Taxidea; species Taxidea taxus. The sequence goes on along the minus strand of ML106614.1, from coordinate 35,207 downwards.
AAAACACAAATAAGGCTGGAAACACTTTCATATAGTTGTTGTTGCTAGTACTCATTTGGAGAGGTTGATATTGTCCCAGGCCCCTAGTGAACCCCCATAAGATGAGGGGTATTTTAATCATCATTGTCTTTGCAGTTGATGATCTCAAGGATAACATGGATGTGAGCACCGAAGTATGAGAGAGTTAACTCCTAATGAGTTGATGAGTCCCAGAGAAAGCACTTGAGAAGATTTGTGTTGTGTGTTTCAAGTCATACCCCTCACACTTTTCTTAGCCTCCTCCCATCAGCTTACTCTTCTTCTCTGGTTCTCTCTGCAGGTTATAATCCTCAGTACTGGATCCCCACCACCACCAGCTGTAAGTCATGAAGACCCAGATGTCCCTGAACCCCTAGGACACTTCCTCCCTACACCAGATCCCAGGGACTGGGGCAGAAGTACCCACCACCCCCCAGGTTCTCAGCCCCAGAGCAGCTCCAGACCACCCACTAGAGATACCAGCTCCTGTCAACAGCCCTGTCCTCTCATCATCTCACTGCTTCATGATTGGGCCCAACAATGTACATTCATGCTGTATTCTTTCCTTCCCTCAGCTCCGATGACTTCTACATTCTCTCCAGGACTCCCTGCATCTCTACCCCCTACCCTCAGCTCTACAGGTAGGAGTCTAACCTCTGAGTCCCAGGAAACTTCAACTCCTGTTCTGGCTGGGGAATGCCTGCGTCATCTGGACCCTTCCACCCATGCAGCCCCAGCCTGTCCCACTATCTCCCTTGCTTCCTCATCTCTAGCCATACCAGCCTCCTTTCTGTTCTTCTAGGGACCAAGCATCCTTCCATCCTCAGGGCCTTTGCTCTCATCGTAATGGTAACTCAGCTCTGTTCCTGGTTTCTCTTTGTCCTTCAGATTCAGGTTGGCTGGCTTTTGCTCAGACCTCTTCCTATAGAGTAGCATTTCCCCATATTCCACACATAGATGGGATCTAATCTCTATTCTATGTCTATGATCATTTCCTTCGTGGAAATAACTACTGTTTGGATTTCTTGACTACTCAACGGTTTGTTGCCCAAGGTCTGAGCGCAAAAGTCTTGGCCCCTCTTCTTCCCACCAAAATATCAATAACAGGTCAGCCTTTGGACACTTTGAGATGAGCAGATTGAGTTTTCCTTTTGAACTGACATGACACAACTAACATGGAGCTCTCCTCCCTTGGCAGGCTGAGGAGGGAAGGTGTCCCAGATAGATATCTCAGGCTTCACCTACTGGATACTATGGAAAGAGAGGGCACTAGTCTCTTCCTTCTAATGTACAGGTCAGGCCTAAGAGTGTGATGGGTCTCCCCCTCTCTCCCTCCAGCTGCAGGTGTGGGTCCTGATCTGGTGCCATTCACCCTCAACTTCACCATCACCAACCTGCTCTGCACCCAAGACATGAGGCACCCAGGCTCCATTAAGTTCAACTCCACTGAGAGGGCCCTGAATCGCCTGGTAAGAGCCCGACAGTGCCTTCCCCAGCCTGCCTTGTCCTTACCCCCCCCCCCCCGCCACCCCAGTCACCTCAGACCCTCCTACTCACCTCTCTCTTCTTCCTCCCCAGCTTGGTCCTTTGTTCAAGAACACCAGTATTGGCCCACTGTACTCTGGTTGCAGACTGACTTTCCTCAGGTGAGACTTTCCTCTCTTATAACATGAAGGCTTGCACTGTCACAGGCAAGTTCACCTGAAGGAAAAGACCTGAACATAGCAACTAGAAGAATCATAAATGACTGGGGCCTTCCAGGAATTCAGATGGGCAGCATCCCCTCTGCCTGAGTGTATCAGAGAGGGCTTCCTAAAAGAGGTGGCTGTCAAATAAAGGTCTTAAATTACTTGGAGAAGCAGAGCCATGGAACATTCATACTCACTGGCCAGAAAAGGCAACCCTGACTCATTGGGCAGATATGAAATGAGGTGCCTCAGGCCCTGCCCTATGACAGGTGCTAAGGGCACCAACGTCACAGGCCCTTCCTTCAAGGTACCCACAGTACATGGAGGACAATAGCCATATGGACTTAAAACCATAATAGAAACAGAATTAGTACAATGATAAAGCACTATATGGAGGCCATAGGAATCTGCAGGATGGACTTTTAGCTCATTGTGAGGGAAATGAGTGGAGACAGTCTAGAGAAGGTAATGCCTGAGCTGAATGAGCATTCACCAGAAGAAACTTTGGCAAAGGTATTTCAAGGGGTGGCATATCTCTCAGATCTATGGGCAACCATGGAGTTGTAAGCAGAGCCTTGACGTGATGTCATTTATTTTAAGTAGTGCATTTGTAGATACAGGGATGAGAAAATTTGATGTGAGGATGGGACAGGAGGTGGGGAAACCAGTGAGATGTTGAGCTGGATCTGGATGTTGCTTGGATGAGGGGGGACCAAGGACAGGGGAAGGTCCAGGATGCTTCTACATGTTTGGTTCCACATGTTTGGCTCATCCTAGATGAAAAAGCCCCAGAAAAGAATTCCTATGAGGAACCAGACAAGACCCAGTAAGAAACCAAGTCTGGGGCCGGGGGCAGCAAGCTGAAGGTGAGAGATGAACGAAGTACATAAGTCTCCCCCATCTCAGGAGGCCCCTATTCCCATGTCCCACCACCCTAGGACTGAGAAGGACGGAGCAGCAACTGGAGTGGATGCCGTCTGCACCTACCGTCCTGACCCCATGGGCCCCAGGCTGAACAGAGAAGAACTGTACCAGGAGCTGAGTCAGTTGACCCACGGTGTCACGCAGCTGGGCACCTACACCCTGGACAGAGACAGTCTCTATGTCAATGGTGAGTGTCTGTGCTGCAGCTGGGGTCTCCGGTCCCACGCTTCCTTATACCGGTACACCATATACTGGGCTGATTCTGCTCCCCGGGGGATATTGGCGATGTCTGGAGATACTGATATTGGCATGTCGTAATTGGAGTGGTACCAGGGACATCTAGTGGTAGAGACCAGGGTTGCTGCTCAACATCCCACAATACATCACACAGCCCTCCACCATGAAGAATTAATGAAGCCAAATTGTCCATAAAGCTGAGTTTGAGAAATTGCTGTGTACAAATGTATATACAGTTCTGATGCAAACCTAACCTTTCTTATTTTTAAGATTTTATTTATTTGACAGACAGAGATCACAAGTAGGCAGAGAGGCAGGCAGAGAAAGGAAAGGAAGCAGGCTCCTTGCTGAGCAGAGAGCCCGATGCGGGGCTTGATCCCAGGACCCTGGGATCATGACCTGAGCTGAAGGCAGAGGCTTTAACCCACTGAGCCACCCAGGCGCCCCAACAAACCTAGCCTTTCCTTGGGGACTCATTTTGGAATGCTTAATACACCATGAGAGGCTGATTTCCTTTCTCTTTTCACCTCCTGGATGACATCTTTCTTCCTCCTTATTTCCACTGCTTCCCATAAGAACCTAACTGGAGCATGCAGACTCCAAGGAAAGAAGTGGGTGATGCAGAACTCTGTGGCTAAGGTTTCTGAATGGGCAGCAGGGGACCATGCCGGCCCTCACCCCATGTCATTCTCTCCATCTTGACAACCAATGTTCTGAGTTCCCGCAGGCCAGTCAGAGCTACACACACTTCATGAGATAATGTCGTACTGAGCACGTTCTCCATGAGTAATAACCACGTATGCAACATCATTGGCCACAATGCTCCTAAGAGCAATGCTAACAGTGAGAATAGTAATTATAATTGTGGCCAACTCTTTTTTTTAAAAAAAGATTTTATTTATTTATTTATTTGACACACACACACACACACACACACACACAGAGCACAAGCAGGGGAGCAGCAGTCAGAGGGAGAAGGAAAAGCAGGGATCCAGAAGTGGGGCTCGATCCCAGGACCCTGAGATCATGACCTGAGCCAAAGGCAGAGGCTTAACCCATTAAGCCCCCCAGGTACCCCAATTGTGGCTAATTCTTATCAAAACATTCTTAAGTGCCAGGAATTGTGATAAAATCTTCATTTGTATTATCTCCTATTAATCTTACCCAAAACCCTGTGAGTTTTTATAGCCATTTTTACTGAGAGAGCTGTCTTGCATTCAGACAGGAAGTCATTTGCCTGAGATAATTTAGCCATCGTGCATGACAGAGCCAAGATTCAAACAGCCCCAGGATTGAATCTATACCCCCAAGTTCCTAGCCACAAGGCAACACTGCAGACCATGCAGATAAAGAAAGCCTCCAATCTCAGGACAGTAAAGGACATGAATGACCTCTAGCCTAACAGTCTAACCTAATGCTTGATTAGTTATCTCTCCTCGGTATCAACTTGGAGATTTCCTTAAAGCAGTGGTTAACGGTGTGAGGACTGGTGAGTGACAGATCTCTGTTTTACGTGACGCTGGACATGCTTTAATATCGCATTTTCAGGATGGAACAAATACACATACCATGCAGGATTGTCCTGGTGGCCAAACGAGAGAGTTCAGGAATAACCCAAGTAAATCACAGGGTTCCTCTGGGTCCAGTCTTTACTCTCACCACTCACAGACCATCCAAGGAGATGACCACGACTCAGAGAAACACTCATGAAAAATTCTCTTTTCCCCAATTCTTTTCAGACTCCAATTTTTTTTTACCATCCATCTGACCTCCAATTCTCTTCTCATGTTCATTCTCCTAGTCCATTTCCAAAGTTCCTCTAATATTGCAAATCACACATACATTCCCCCCTCCTCTATCTTGTTCCCCTCCATAGACTACTCTCTCAACCTGCCACAACTTTATCACTTCTACATCACACACACAAAAGAAAACCCAGAAACTGAGCTAGAAAGACAAAGTCATACTATCATAAAATTTTGTGAAAGGCGGGAAGCTGAGAGAGCAAGGATTCAGTTATTTTTGTGGATTGAGAGGACATGGATTTGTAAGTTTGCCCCATTTCCTTGTTGTGTGTAGTTTAGTGTTATTTCTGGCGCATAGTACATTCCCAGTAAATAGAGACAGATCTTACTATTGCATTTTTCTTTTGGCAATAATAACAGTGATGATGTTCATCATTATTTGCAAAGGACAAAGCACATAAGGGCACTGAATAAAATATAGCCATTAGTGTTCATTTATAAATCTCAGCAAGTTTGTTACTGAATTTCGTCTCTAGGTCTACCTTCTACCCCCTTCTTAACTCTTACCCATTATAACAGCCCTTTACTCCTTTCTGCAGGTTATAACCATCGGTACTGGACCCCTACCACCAGCAGTGAGTATTCAAGACTGTGAAATTTCAGTGCCCACTGGACCCTTATTCCCCAAAGCACATTCTTCCGGAAAGAAGCTGCCAATGCTTCCTCCCTAAGTGTCCAGCCACAGACTCAGAGGAGCCCCCAACCCACCCAGCTTTTGTTCTGAGTCCAAACAGAAGCCCAGATTCTAATGAACAGCTTCTGTCCCGCATTCCTTGGATGAGACTTAATAATTTTACCCATGTTCTTTTTTCTCAGCTCCAGTGACTTCCACATTCTCTCCCGAATCTTCCACAACTCTGTTCCCCAACCTCAGCTCCACAGGTAGGAGTCTGCTCTCTGGGACCTGTGAAACTTCAATTCCACATGATCTGGTTGCCCTCAGCCATGGTCTGGCCTCAGCCTGTTCTACTCTCTCTCTCTCACACTCTCTAAGCTTTGGCCACATCAGACACTTGTCTGTTCCTCTAGTGTCCTAACCTGTCTGGCCTTTCTACTAGCCCTTCCTGGGAATCACTCTCAGGATTGTGGTGAGTGTAAACTGAGATAAGGTGCCAGGTACAAAGGCTAGCACACCACCTCATTGGTTTGGGGGGTCACTTTTGACAAAGAAAGGGAGGGTTGAAATTAATATTTACATGAGAGCCGTATGACTATCCAGGGGATGCCAGGAGATGTGATCAGTCCACCTATACTGCAGTCTCCAAAGATGGCTTAATGGAACTGAGGCAGGAGTCACTCACACAGGGAACAGGCTCGACCACTCAGGCAGCCACACATTCTCTCATGGCAAAATCAGAAGAGACGGAGAGGAGAAGGGAGTTGGGGGAAATCGGAGGGGGAGACGAACCATGAGAGACTGTGGACTCTGAGAAACAGTCTGAGGGTTTTAAGAGGGTGGGAGGTTAAGTGAGTCTGGTGGTGGGTATTATGGAGGGCACGTATTGCATGGAGCACTGGGTGTGGTGCATAAATAATGAATTCTGGAACACTGAAAAATTAAAAAAATAAATAAAAATTAAAAAAAAAAAAAAAAGACTGTGCAAGATCTCCACCCCCAGGGGGCAGCAGAGTGACTTCGCTCCCTTCCTCCCTACCCCCCACCCAAAATGTCTACCAATAGTTTGCCTTTAGACACATCAGGCTGAAGGGTTGAGCTTCTTTTTGCAGCTGAAAGCATCCATCCCATAGAGAGGCCCCTCCCCATCTGTAAGTCTGGCTGGATGCAAGGCTGACACAGACGGGGTGATAACCCCGCTTACAGCCATCCCAGCGAGAGATCATAGTGAAACCCGTCTCTCCCTTTCTGGCTGCAGGTGTGAGCCTGTCTCTGGTGCCCTTCACCCTCAACTTCACCATCACCAGCCTTCGCTACACAGAGGACATGGGGTCCCCAGGATCTCAGCTATTCAATTCCACAGAGAGGACCTTGAATCGTCTGGTGAAAGTCCCTCTAATGCCTACCCTCCAGTGCCCACTTTTGTCCTGCCCAGCCCCTCGGCCCGTCTACTTACCTGCATGTCTTTCATCCCCAGCTCAAACCCTTGTTCCAGAACAGCAGTATTGGGCCTCTCTATTACGGCTGCAGGTTGACCTTGCTCAGGTGAGAACTCCAGGGCACACATGCAGGCAATATGCACAGGGTTCGGGGGGCACCATGAGCTGGGCCACCATCCCAGGGACAGCTTGACCAGTGTGTCACATTGTGTTTCTAGCCAGAAAATGCAGGATCCTCTCAGACTCTCCTTCCCAGGTGACAAGGTTGAACTTTTCAGAAAGATCATCCTCCTGGGACCCATCAAGAAAACAACTAGTCAGTCATGCTGGCTTTACCACAAGAGGGCCCTAGTTTTCAGCCAGGAGTGATTTCCCTCCCAGGGCGGCAATGTCTGGAGACATTATCTCTTGTCACACCTCGAGGGTGGGAGTTGCTACTGGCATCTACTGAGTGGGGTCAGGGATGCTGCTTAAGATTCACAAGGCAGAGGACAGTCTCCCAGATTCCCAGATCCCAAGATCCCAGATCTTCTCAGATCCCAAGATCAAGATTGATCTGACCCGAAATATGTACAATGCCAAGGTTGAGAAACCTTTCTATAGGGGATGCATGATTCTCTCTCCTGCTTGAGTCACATTTTAGCTAATGATTGACTTGCCCTGAATACCTAGCCAGCCCTCCCTTGTTCTGTCCCCTGGCAATGACCAAGTCCTGCTTTCTGACCTCTCAGAGGTAGACTTGGGAATCACTGAGTAGTATGTACAGTGGTTATAAAGTTTTAGCTAGAGTCTGACAAGCCTAGCTCCCCTCCTTCAAGGCTGTGTGGCCCCTCCAAGTTACTTAACATCTCTGTGCCTAGCCTCCTCACCTATCAATTGGAGTGTCTCAGTTTGCTTCCTTGCACAACAAATTTAGCCAGTGATTCTTCTGGATGGTGATTTGTTCTGGATTCTGCTGGGAGATTCTCCTGCCTGAGCTGGCTCACCTGATCTCAGACAAGGCTCATTCCTGCGCCTGCTGTCAGCTGCTGGCTGGGATACCTTGGTTCTCCCCCATGTTGCTTCATCCTCCAGCAGGCTAGCTTGGGCTCATTCACAAGCTCAGATTTCCCAGAGCAGCAAAAAATGACAAGCCCTTTTGCACACATGCTTTCCAAGCCTCTGCTTGCATCACTTTTGTGAATGTCCATTGGCCAGTGCCAGTCCTGTGGCCAAGCCCAGATTCAAGAGGTGGAGAAACAGACTCCACTTCTGATTGAAGAATTTGTGGCCAGTTGTGTGAGCATAATGAGGATTAAAATGGAAGGTGCTTAGCAAAGGAACTAACATATAGAGAATATATAGTGAATTATTCATGACCTTTCCTAGACCAAAGTGCTGAGAATAACCCCCACATGTACACTCGGGTCACCTTAGCTCTTGTGTGAGATCTCCCAGTCACTGGGAGGATGTCTGAGGATGGAATGTCCTCAGCTCCAGAGACACCACTGTCCTCCACCATGATGCTGTGCCTTCCCTTTCCACTGGCCTTGACATCTCTCTGGCTCTGGGATGCCACTTAGGCTCATGCCCATCTCCACCCTAGGCTGGCTGCGTGGCCTCACTGTTTCTTTCAAAAGGCTCAGTCTCTCTCACTGCAAGGTCCTAGAGCTTTGGACCTATTAATGCCTAATAAAAATGGCTGTTTTTTCTTGAGCACTTACTAGTGCATGAGGTCTGTCCTGGTCATTTGATAGATGAAAAAAATGAGACCCAGAGAGAATGAGAGACTTACTCAGAGTCACCCAGCAACTGAACAGCAGAGCTGGGATTTAAGCAATTTGGCATTGCTTTTTTTTTTCCCCCACCTTGTCTGAGTCTCCTCCATCGTGTGTCTGTTGTTAGTGGATGTGTTGCCTTGTTATGGTTTTCATCTCAAAACTCAGCACAAACATCAGCATTTGGAGATGCTGCATTCTCTGTGCTCAGGGACCTTGCTTGTCCTATTCATTTCCAGACCCCTCCAGTACCAAAGCCATTCCAGGTTGCCCACTGGTCCTCCAGCTTTCACTGTCCCCTCCCTCAGGGAGGCTTTTCAGGGCCCTTGTCTGGAATCCTCACCTTCTCTTTCCCATGTCGTTCCCCGCCCAGGCCTGAGAAAAAGGGAACAGCTACGGGAGTTGATACTGTCTGTACTCACCATCCTGACCCTGTGGGCCCTAAGCTAGACAGAGAGAAGCTGTACTGGGAGCTGAGCCAGCAGACCCATGGTGTTACCCAGCTGGGCTCCTTCACCCTGGACAACAGCAGCCTCTATGTCAATGGTGAGCAATCTTTTTGTAACCACAAGTTGAAGCAGAGAATCTGCTCCCAGGAGGGGATGTGGACACTCCACTTGGCCACAGGGCCTGTCGTATGTATCATTTCCCACCTGAGCAATGTCCCCTGATGAGTCAAGGACCCCCATAGGCCCTCCAGTTTGCAAACTCCTTCCTTCCCTTTGTATCCCTGCATTTCAGGGCTGCGGTTTATATAGTTGTCTGGGCCATAAAGTCTTCATCCAGACTGATGAAAGAGGATATCCCTCTGGCTGAAGTCAATGATGATTCCAGCATCTGGCCATCTTTCTCCCTGTCAATATCTCAAAATCCCTTCAGGACCCTGAAAAGCACAGTTGGCAAACCCATTTCTAGAAGTATTGGTGTATTTATCTTCCCAAATAAATTGTAAGCTCATGAAGACGGGGGACTGGGTCTTTGATTTCTCAGCCTTTTAGGAAGAAGATAGAGTTACCCCTGAATCACAATTGTTGACCTGTGTAGACGTGAAGTCTTTGTTGGGGGTTGGGGCTGGTGGGATTCGGCTACATCTTGGACCTCCCTCCCATGCTTGCATTCCAGTTCGGTCTCCTTTTCTCATTTCAGGTTACAACCACTGGACCTCGGCCCCCACACCCAGTGGTGAGTACCCACAGCCCTAATGACCATATTATCTGAGCTCCTGGTGAACAACCACTGACCACCTACTCCAGGGCCTAGGGCAGAGAAGAAGCCAGGAGACCTGGCTCTCTTACCCAGTTCCTCCTACATTCAGTGGCTATAGATGGATAAGAAGGACACCCCACTCAGAATCGCCATTCTTACTCTAGACTGTTTATCCTTAGCTGCTGTGACCCCCATGCTCTTCCCAAGGACCTCGGTGGTGCCAGCCCACTTCTCCAGCTACACAGGTAGGCAACTTCTCTCTCCAGCTCCTTGTAGGGAAGCTCAAAGCTAGATCTGGAAGTTGTAGAGAAAAGCTGCAGTGAGGGAATCTGGAGCTACCATGGGCTCCCTTGCTCTGAACTCCTCAAAAGCAGAGACTGTATCCTCCTCATCTGTCCAACTGTGTTGACCTTGGACAATTGCCTGACCCTCTCAGTGTCTCAGTGTCTTTACTTGCCAAGTGGGAGTAATCATACTTCACAAGGTCGCTGTGAAGGTTGAATGAAAACGTATGGAAGCACACATCCCTGGAGCTAGCAGGGAATACAGTATGACAGATACCACTGGGCATGTGATCTGGGCCAGGCAGAGTAGTATTCTTTTTAATTTTTTTATTTTAATTTTTCATTTTTGTGATAAATATAGATTCATTGGAAGTTGCAAAATATAATACTGAATTCCCTGTAGGCTTCACCCAATTTCTCCTCGATGGTTAACATCTTACATAACTGTAGTATCATATCAAAACCTGGAAATTAAATGTGAAAACCCAAAGATATCAGATTTTAGAAGTTTCTTTCAGAAGTTACGCGGACACACATGTCTGCACACTCGCGCATGCGCTTGTGTGGGTCTGCAGCATTTTATTACATAGGCAGGTTTTTGTAAGCATCACTGCAATCAAAGTACAGAGCAGTTCTATCACTGCTAAGATCTTTTGCCATCAAACCCACCCAGCCTCACCCTGGCAACCACTAATCTCTTATTTTGGGAATGTGTCAATGGCATCATATAGCCTATGACCTTTGGGGACTGGCTTTTTTCACTCAGCACAATGCCCTTAAAACTTACTAACGCTTCACAAACAGCCAGTTAACCTTTAGAATTTCTCTACAAAGTAAGCTATTCCCCCGTTTTATAGTTGAAGAAATGAAGGTATGACGAAATGAAGAGTGGTCACCTCTTATCCATGGGGGATTTGTTCCAAGACCCCCAGTGGCTGCCCAAAACCATGGAAAGTACGGGCCCCTATATGTACATGTGTTTTCCTATGCATACATGCCTATGATAAAGTTTAATTTATAAACTAGGCACAGGAAGGGATTAACAACAATAACTAATAATAAAATAGAACAATTGGGTGCCTGGGTGGCTCAGTGGGTTAAGCCTCTGCCTTCGGCTCAGGTCATGATCTCAGGGTCCTGGGATTGAGTCTCACATCAGGCTCCCTGCTCAGCGGGGAGTCTGCTTCCCTCTCTCTCTCTGCCTGCCTCTCTGCCTACTTGTGATCTCTCTCTGTCAAATAAATAAATAAAATCTTTAAAAAAATAAAATAGAACAATTATAACAATATACTATCATAAAGGTTATGGGAATGTGGTCTCTCTCAAAATACCTAATTGTGCCGTACTCACCCTTCTTCTTGTGATGACATGAGATGATGAAATGCCTAGGTGATGAGATGCGGTGAGATGAATGACGTAGTATTAGCTGCTGCTGATTTCCTGATGATGCCTCAGAAGGAGAACCGTCTGCTTCAAGGCTGTGGTTGACCCCAGATAATTGAAACTATGGAAAATGAAGCTGCAGTTAAAGGGGACTACCATACAGACAGGTTTAGTGTCCATGGCCATGTCTCCTGGGGAGAGGACAGAGTGAATTTGAAACCAAGTCTGACTCACTAAAGTGTGGTGGTTGGTAATCATAGTAACCACAGCTCTATGCATGGTCTCTATGAAAGGTCAAGTCCTGAGAGTTATGAGGTGGGTGGGGTAGGGTAGGTTGAGCAGGAGACAAGAGACCTCCTTTAAGAATTGCTGTTTAATGGGGGCGCCTGGGTGGCTCAGTGGGTTAAAGCCTCTGCCTTTGGCTCAGGTCATGATCCTGGGGTCCTGGGATTGAGCCCCATATCAGGCTCTTTGCTCAGCAGGGAGCCTGCTTCCTTTCCTCTCTCTCTGCCTCTCTGCCTACTTGTGATCTCTGTCTGTCAAATCAAAAAAAAAAAAAAAAGAATTGCTGTTTGACTCATATTAAAAAGAGAATGTTTCTTCTGTGTTGGATGGGACTGAATTGATTTTTTTTCCCTTTCTTTTCCCCCTAATCCATGAGATGGCTCCAATCCTGTTACTTTTAACCTCTCAAGTAGAGGCTATCAAGGGCTAGTCTGGAGCCTCACCAAGGCCCAAGACCTCAACCCCTGCCACCTACCCTGGCCCACATCCAGACTCAAGAGCCCCATGACCTGCATTTTGACCCAATTGCTGCAATAAACAATTTTTACGCATAACATAGAATTTACCATTTTAACCACTGTTAAGTGTACAATTTAGTGACATTCCCAATGTCATGCCACTCACCACTATCCATTCTCAGGAATTCTTCATTACCCCAAACAGAAACTCTGTTCCCATTGAACACTAAATTCCTATAACCCCTACTCCCCAGGCCCTGGTTACCACTAGTCTACTTTCTTTTTACACAAATTTGCCTATTTTAAGTGCCCCATGGAAGTGGAACCATACAATATTTGTCCTTCCATGTTTGGTTTATTTCACTTAGTATAATATTTTCATGGTTCACCCGTGATGTAGCAGGTGTCAGAGTTTCCCTCATGTTTATGGCTATTATTCTACAGCATGTATATACCACCTTTTGTTTACCCATTCATCTGCTGATGGGCTCAGGTTGTTTCTACCTTTTGGCTATTGTGAACAGTTTGTATTCAAGGATCTGAGTCCCTGTTTTCAGTTCTTTTGGGTCTATACCTAAGAGCAAAATTGCTAGGTCATGGGGGCGCCTGGGTGGCTCAGGGGGTTAAGGCCTCTGCCTTCGGCTCAGGTCATGATCCCAGGGTCCTGGGATCGAGCCCCACATCGGGCTCTCTGCTCAGCAGGGAGCCTGCTTCCCCCTCTCCCTGCCTGCCTCTCTGCCTGCCTCTCTGCCTACTTGTGATCTCTCTCTCTGTGTCAAGTAAATAAATAAAATCTTTAAAAAAATTGCTAGGTCATATGATAATCCCATATTTACCTTTTTGAGGAACAACCAAACTGTCTTCTGTAGCAGCTCTGCCAGCATTCCCACCAACAATGCACGAGAATTCCAATTTCTGCACATCTTTGCTAATATTTATTTTTGCCTGCCTGCCTGCCTGCCTTCCTTCATTCTTTCTCTTTCTGTAATAGCCTGATAGCTATCCCAATAAATGTGCATGCTACTGCATTTAGTAGCATCTGGCTTTGCTCTTTATCTGGCATCTGTCTTTGGTCCTAAGGCAGCTGACCTATGTGCCTACTCTGAGCCCCTGCTTCCCGATATCTGGGTCCTCCATCCCTGTCCCCAGAAGTTGTCTTAAGAGGCCAGTCCTGGCCTGACTCAGACATGGCCTTCTTTTTCCTCCCCCTGCTACAGCAGCGGTTCCTTTCCTGGTGCCATTCACCCTCAACTTCACCATAACCAACCTGCACTACGAAGAGGGCATGCGGCATCCTGGCTCTTGGAAATTCAACTCCACAGAGAAGATCCTGCAGGGACTAGTAAGAGCCCTGCCCACCTATGCCAGCCCCGCCCCATATCACCCTGCCCCGCCCACCTGTACCAGCCACGCCCCACATCACCCCGCCCCGCCCACCGGTGCCAGCCCTGCATCTCACTTCTGCCCCCACCCATGCCCATATCACTTCTGTCCCATTCACTTCACCAATACCCCAGCTCCTGTGGCCTCCCTCAAGGGTTTCTTCTCACCTCCCCTCTCCTTTCTCATAGCTCAAACTCCTGTTCAGGAATAGCAGTCTGGGATTCCTCTATTCAGGCTGCAGACTGGCTTCACTCAGGTGAGACTCTCTCCCCAAGAACACAGCCCAGCAGGTGTATGGGACCTTCATCTATGGGCTCCCTGACTTCGTCCATACTTGGGACAACTACCGCCACGGGTACCGCACACCATCATCAACAGTAACAACCCCATTAGCTAACAATTCCTAAGATCCAAGGCACTGGGCTAGTACCTTCCATTTCACCCTGTCAGCCCTCCGGACAGCCTCGTGAAGCAGGAATCGAAGGTGCAACAGGCTCAGAGGGATTGAACCTGCATTGCGGGTTCTAGAGCCCAAGTCCTAGCTCTTAAGCAGCGCTGCCTCCTCTGCCTCATTATGACCTGGCAGCGTGTGGAAATCACCCATCTGGCAACCTCTAGGAGGGAAGAATCAAAGAGGGAAGGAAAGCAAGCACACTGTCTCAGAGCCAACGTGTGCTCCTAGATGGCTCAGCCTCACGGGAGGTCTGACCTGCCCTGGAATGGCTCAGGCTTGTGGAGGACACCATCCCTTGGGTGCAGCTGGGGGTGGGGGAGGCGGGTGGCTGACACCGCCCCATACCTCGCATTCTCACCTCCCACATCTCTCTAGAATCTCTAGGTCTGGCTCTCCTCACACTCCTGTTTGATCACAGGCATCTACCTCCAGCTCTCCTTCCTTCCTGGGGGAAGAGCGGGCAGAAGAGCCTCGTGGCCAAGAGCCTTGGGGAAGCCAGAGCGGAGCTCAAATTCCAGCTCTGCCATTTGCTGAGATCCTGGGCAGGTGCCTGAACCTTGCCCTGAACCTGTAACACACATGACCTAATATATGTGATATATTAGGCCCATAAATAACATATGTACCTGAACATATGTGTGTATATGGAGGGAAAGATTTGACCCTTGGATTGCGTGGGTTTGAACGGCGTGGGTCCACGTACACATTTTGTTTCGATAAATACAGTGCAGTGCTATAAATGTATTTTCTCTCGTGATTCTCTTAACATTTTTTATCTAGCTTACTTTATTGTAAGAAAGCAGTATATAGGGACGCCTGGGTGGCTCAGTTGGTTAAGTGGCTGCCTTCGGCTCAGGTCATGATCCCAGCGACCTGGGATCGAGTCCCACATCGGGCTCCTTGCTCGGCAGGGAGCCTGCTTCTCCCTCTGCCTCTGCCTGCCTCTGCCTGCCTCTCTGTCTGCCTGTGCTCGCTCTCTCTCTCTCTCTCTAACAAGTAAATAATTAAAAAAAAGAAAGCAGTATATAATACCTATACCATAACAAATATGTTAATTGTGTTATCAGTAAGGCTTCTGATCAACAGCATTCTATTAGTAGTTAAGTTTTGGGGAAGTCAAAAGTTATATGCAGATTTTCAACTGTGTTGGGTGTTGGTACTCCTAACCTCCATGTTGTTCAAAAGTCAACTGTATATATACATATATGCATGCACATATATACAGAGAGAGGGAGAGAAAGAATAGGTATAATTCTACAGTATATGTTATATCTATACCTAATATATATACCATACCTATATATATTACACCTATATATAATGTATATAACTACAACATATACTTATATATATAATTATACCTATACTTTATATATAGGTATATATTATATATAGACATAATAGGTGTAATATGTTATATGTAGGTATAATATCTAATATATATATGATGCATATAGGTATAATTCCTAATATATATTATATATACATATTACCTAAGTATAGATAATATGATATACAGGTATAATATATAATTATACCTATACTTCATATACAAGCTTATGTTATATATGTTATATATAGATATAATAGGTATATTATGTATAGGTATAATATCTTTTATATATAATATATATAGATATGAACTCTAATTTATATTATCTATTCTATATATTAGGAATAGGTACAAAAGGTATAACATGTAATACAATAATAAATAAAACAAATATGTAACAAATCTATATCATATACTTACATGTTAAATAGACCGTTATATTATATTATGTCTAATTGCATTGTGTATGATATACAGTGTGATGGGTATAGTAACAACTGTGGGAGTTGAGCAATACAGCCCACAGGGACACGCTGAGAGTTAGGTTCTGCGATCATGAGTACAAAGTGCTAGGCTGGCTGCATGCTCAGAATTTAACAAGGGGTGGTTGTTATTATAAGAGATATTCTATCCATGGCCCTGGAGTGTGGGAGCACCTTTCTCTCCATATCTCTCAGGAGTGTATGGCTGGGTGGGCATGTAGGTAGGTCAGCGTCCTGTGGCCAGAGCTGGTGCTGAGATGTGGACAGGTCATGCTTTCAGACAGACCCACCCAAAGGGCATGTGTGTCTCTCCAGCCATTTAGTCTGTTGAATCTATAGAAATGCCCCAGACCTGCATCCAGACTCAGTGACTTTAGGTTTTTGATCTCACTATTTGAAAACCCCAACTCTCTACAGGAAAATGTCACCAAACCATGCTGCAGTCCCTGTCCTGGGGCCACCACCACCCATTGCAGCATGACCCCAGGCACCTTGTTGTGCCCGTCAAGACCTGTGACGGGATGTGGCTGTTGTGGCTGTAGGTGGCACCTTCCAGGATTGCTCACCCTGTCAACATACCCTCTGTGTTCTGCCACACACGAGGGCTTCCAGAGGCTCCTCTCCCAGGCATGCAGGAGGCTAGTTGTTTATGGAGGGTATCTCCCTCATTGCAGCAGCTTCTGTTAACTAGGGTTTCCCAAGTTTCTGCCTTAGGGGCTGGCAAGGAGAGAGAGGGAAGGACCAACAGATAGAGAGATAGGTAGACCAACCATGTGATGTTTCTTACCCAGGCCTGAGAAGGATGGGGCAGCCACCAGAGTGGATGCCATGTGTATGCATCGCCCTGACCCTGAAGGCCCGGGACTGGACAGAGAGCAGCTGTACTGGGAGCTGAGCCAACTGACCCATGGCATTGCCCTGCTGGGCCACTACACGCTGGACAGGAACAGTCTCTATGTCAATGGTGAGCAACTGTGATGTGGTCAAGGTCTCTTCTCCCTCCTCAGGCAGCCTGCCCTCTGGCTTGAGAAAACACTCCCTGTGGGGCCCTTTGGGGCTTGGCCCCGTGCACTCTGTGTGCTAACTCATGGTTTCCTCTCCATCTTGGACTGACTTCACCCTCAGAGCCTTCCTTCCCAACAGGTGCTGATGGAGAAATATGATACCCCCCCCTGCTAGAGCCCCCTCCACTGCTCCAGGGTAACCCTGCCTCTTGTTTGGTCCTCCACCTCTTCCTCAACCCTTACCCACAATCCCCTCTCCCTCTCCCTACAGGTTTCACCCATCAGAGCTCTGCACCCATCACCAACAGTGAGTATTCAACTATGACCCAGGGCCCCTCAGCACACAGGGCAGGCAAAGCATTGATGCCTCCTCATGCCTGCTTATGTCGTCTCCAGGAGGGACAGAGCTCTTGGGCAGCCACAAGTTATCTACTGTCCTCTCTGCCCCAGTCCCAAAGGGAATCTCAGATCAAGTCCCACATGAAAGCCTAATAAGTAGTCTCTCCTGTTGACATTTCTGCCATGTGATTGCCTTTCTCCTTTCACTGATGAGAGCTTTTCCTCAGCTCCAGGGACCTCCACAGTGTGCCTGGGAACCTCTGGGACTCCACCCTCCTTTCCCAGCCCCAGCCCCATGGGTAAGTACCAGTCAATGGCACATCTGTTAGAGGAGGCCTAAGGAGTGTAAACACATTCGACATTATTCATTCAAATAAAGATGGAAAGTCATAGTAAATCTAGTGATAATGAGTCAGTCAACAACCTTCATTGAGCATCTACTCTGTGCCAGGCCCTGGGGAATATAGCAGGGAACACGAAACAGAAAGTCATTGCCTTCATAAAGCTATATATAATGATGACTATGGTGATGTTGATGATGGTGGTGATGGTGGTGATGGTGATGATGATCATGGTGGTGATGGTGGTAGTGGTGATGATTATGATAATGGTGATGGTAGTGGTGGTGGTGATGATGATGGTGGTGATGATGATGATGGTGATGATGGTGATGATGATGGTACTGGTGGTAATGATGATGATGGTGCTGGTA
>ML106614.1:0-17390 GCA_003697995.1 Taxidea taxus jeffersonii | reverse complement strand
TGGTACTGGTGGTAATGATGATGATGGTGCTGGTAGTGATGGTGGTGATGATGATGATGGTGGTGGTGGTAGTGATGATGATGGTGGTGATGGTGATTATGGTGATGGTGGTGATGATGGTGATGGTGATGATGATGATGATAGTGACAGTGATGGTGATGACAATGAAGGTGTCATTAGGTCATTTGTGCTTGGCAAGTCCACAGGAAGTATGTGGATTTTTCTCAGGATAAGAAGGAATGAAATACACTTTCTTGTAATATGTGGAAATACTCCCTCCTTGTCCTTGTTCAAATCTTTAATGGCTGCCGGATTATGTCCAGGACAAATATATGACATCCACACCGTCACTCCCCGATCCCTCACCCATGACAGACATCACTAAATGGTAACGGCCTCCACTCTTTCTGAGTTCAAAGCAGCTTGAGAATCCTTACCAATGAAATACCCTAGGCAGTTGCTACCAATTCAGTTGAAGTTGCCATGGGATTGTGGGACAGAATTCAAGGAAATTAGGTTCCTTGATGGGTGGGAGGCTCTCTGGTTTTCCTGGAAGGCATTCATGCGTTGGAAGACTCTGCTTAAGCTCAGCTGGGTCATAACTCAAGCTCAGCTTGGTCAAGCCTGTTTACACCTCCTCCTGACCAGTGTCCAGGAAGAGTCAGCAGCAAGTTTGGCTGCACCCTTGGTTTTTCCTGCAGAGGAAGTTTACATTCACAGCTCTTCTGGGGATTCAATGAGGGATCAAACACTCGAAGTAGGGGGGTCACAGGTGACAGAGAGATAGTCTGTAGATGACCTGGTAGAGAATTCCTCCCTAGGTCTCGGTGGAATTTTCTGGACTTTGTCTACTGGGTCTGCAATTTGAGGGTGCTCTCTAAATGCAAATTACATAAATAGATTCATAGATACCCAAAGAACCCCAGATTTTTGCCACTCCCTTCCCCCATCCTTACAGCTCTTCATACTTTCTCTTCCTGTCATTCTGCAGGTTATACCCATCAGGTCCTGACCTCCACCCCCCACAGTGTGTAGTAATTTGGGCCCTAGCATTGCTCTGCCTTGGGGCCCATCTCTCCTGCTTGCTATACCTACCCCATGTCCCAGGGACACAAGGAGCCTGGAAAGCTCCAGGGTTTCCCCCATCTTCACTCCCAGGATCAGAAAAGACAAGCCTGGCACAGGCCTGAGGAGGGTCTCAGTGGACCCATGCTGGGCCCTATGTCAATGGGGAGGCCCTCCCTCCCACCATATTTGCCTCACTGTGTGTTTTTTTCACCAGCCTCTACCATCTCCCCAGCAACCTCAGCAACCCCCATCCCTGCCTCCACAGGTAGGAGCTTCCTCTGTGTCATTCCTCTCTTGCAAAGGCCTCCTGTACTTGGCCAGTGGGAGGTATCACATGGAGTACCATGCCCATTCATTCATTCATTCTTTCACTCAAGAAGCATTCATTTAGCCCTTACTAGATGAAGGGCCCTGGTAATGCTGCAGCGAACAGAATAGAAAGGACCCTAGTCTTTGATGGGTTTCCAGCAAGAAAGAGAATAAGGACTTGAGTATACAAATAAGAATTGAATTACAATCAGCGTGGTTGTGGGGTGCGTTCTGCAGGTGTGGCGGGGGGGGGGGGTCCTCTCTCCTGAGTACTTGTTTTTCATTTCCAAGAAAGAAGGGAGCAGTGTGAGCTACATGTGTACCTGAAAATGCCCTCTTACAAGTCCCTGTTAGAGACTCTGATTGGGCAGACTCTGGTTGGGCCAAGGGCTAACTTCCCATTCTTGGCATCTCAGTGGCCCAAGGTAGATTTTGATATCACCCACTGACCCTAGTGAGGGTCCTGGATGACCCATCATTACTAATGCTGTCTTAATTGAGTCTCTAGTTACTCAGCAGCTAAGGCCTCTTGAAGGTGTTCTGACCACTGACCACTCAGGCCAGAGTGAGCAGGTCACTGCGTGGACCTGCCCTTGGTGCTTGGGTGGATGGATTAGGAGCACAGACTCTGTGACCAATACCCAGGTTTGAACTGCGCTCTGCCCTTTATAGATTGTGTGACTACAGGCAGATTCTTTAACCATCCTTGGGGTCAGTAGTTACATCTTTAACCATCCTTGGGCTCTGTATTTACATCTGTGAAATGGGGATAAGAATACTATCTCCCTCTGAAGGGCTTACCTCAAGGCTTAAATGGGTTAAAATTTAAGTGAAGCACTTAAAACAGGGCCTGACCCAAACAAACTGCAATGTATTTCTTCAAATAAATCTTTAAAAATCAGTAAATAATTGGATCTCACAGAAATAATTTGGGTTAAAGAAATAACCCTCAAAAAAAAAAAAAGCCCTCAGAAAAAGGGGATGTCTGTCAAGAATTTTAGCCAACTGCTTTCTGTGTAAGGGTGCATTTACCTCCATTGTGTTATTTTCCACACCCATCCCCAGAGCCCCTCACGTAATGCTAATGTCTGGGATCTCCTTCCTATGGAAACTGCCCATCTGGGAGGAAACCCCTCACCAGTGCTTGAAGAGACAGATGTGGGATGACACACATTTAGGTTCACTGTGTCTTCCTCCCGCTCCCACTGCAGCCACTGGTCCTGTCCTGGTGCCGTTTACTCTCAACTTCACCATCACTAACCTGCACCACCAGGAAGGTATGAGTCGCCCTGGTTCCTGGAGGTTCAACAGCACCCAGAGAAACCTGCAGCGGCTGGTGAGTGCCCCACCCGCACTCCTTGTCCACTGAAGCACCACCTCCCAGCTCTTTGCCACACCCACAGAGACCCAACCAACCTTGCCTGAGCTGCCCCATTCAAGCCCCCACCCCCTGGCACCAGCCCCACCCATCTCATATCCACCCTGCTCTCCACCCCTCAGACATTCTACTTACTTCCCTCTCCTTCACAGCTTGGACCCTTGTTCAAGAACACAAGTGTGGGCCCCCTCTACTCAGGCTGCAGGCTGACCTTGCTCAGGTGAGTCCTTGCAATCCCAGGCCAAGACCACCTCAAGGGCTCCCAGACCACAGGAGTTCCCTCTGCTTCCTTCCTGCTTTCTCTGTCCATGTCCTCAGAAGGAGTGGAATTCAGGAAGCACTGGCTCCAGGACCAAGGCCTCTTCTTTTTTTTTTTTTTTTTTTTGAAGATTTTATTTATTTATTTGACAGAGATCACAAGTAAGCAGAGAGGCAGAGAGAGAGGAGGAAGCAGGCTCCCCGCTGAGCAGAGAGCCCGATGCGGGGCTCGATCCCAGTACCCTGGGATCATGACCTGAACTGAAGGCAGAGCCTTTAACCCACTGAGCCACCCAGGCGCCCCTAAGGCCTCTTCTGATTGCAACCACCCCCGCCCCACCAACTGTCCTGATTCTGGGGACCCCCTCAGCAGGACGTGACCCCAGGCTAGTCATCCTTCCAAATTCCCTCCTGCCTCCCTTTGACCAAAGAGGGCATTTCCTTTAGGTTTTCAGTTCCATCCCCAGGATTCCTCTCAAGGCAAGCATGCCTTTTCCACCTGCTTTAATCCCAAATTCCAGCTCTTCACCTGTCTCAAGTAGGAGCTCTCCTGTCCCCCCGCCTTGCAGGTTTCAGACCTGCAATTTAATAATGTGTGCATAGCCCCAGGCTGGCCAGAAGTGGGTGCCAGCCTTCTCACTTGCCCTGGCCCCTTTCTGTCCTGCCCCAGAGGTCCCAGGCGCCCTGCCTGGGGACTCCATCTATTGTTACCCCTACCAACCCACCCCCCAGGCCTGAGAAGGATGGGGCAGCCACTGGAGTGGATGCCATCTGCACCCACCGCCCTGACCCCATGGGCCCTGGGCTGGACAGAGAGCGGCTGTACCAGGAGCTGAACCAGCTGACCCTCGGCATCACCAGGCTGGGTCCCTACACCCTGGACCCCGACAGTCTCTACATCAATGGTGAGGGATTGCCATCTGTGCCCACATTTCAACAGTCCCCACATCCTCCCCTCCATTCCTCCGTCTCGCTCATTACTCGCCCTCCTCACCCTTTCTCCCTCTACCTGTGCAGGTTACACCCGCCAGATCTGGGCCACCACCCCCAGCAGTGAGTGTCCAGAGGCTTCCAAAGTCTCTGCAACCCTCTGGCTCCCTCTGCAACCCTAGAATGGAAGCAGCCAGGAGCCAGCTGCCTGCCCTCCGCACCCCTGCTCCACCCCCAGCCTTGGGTGAACTCATTAAAGCCCCAGACATAGGTGCTGGTCCCTGGCATCTGCAGGATGACAAGGTCCCCACCCCGAGCACTGGTTTGCTGCCAGCTTCTATGATGACAGAGTGTGCATCATTGGTGGGGGCCGTGTTGGGCTGTGGATCTCCCCTGTGCCGAGAGGGCTTCTGCTGCAGCAGGATTCTGCATGAGTTCAGACCTCCACTGGGGTTCTGTAGTTCTGTAAGCAGGTCCATTGTCTGTCAGGAGATGGGAGGGGAACAGACTTGGATCCCCTTCCAGCGCATAATCATCTTCCTTTTAAAGAATTTCAGCTGTGATGATGCAGTGGCCATCTTTCCAGCAGCCCAAGGTGCCTCTTCATCGAGGACCTCTCCCTTCCCTTCCTCACTGTCGTTCCCTCTCTTCACAGGTTACACCCATCCAGCTTCAGTGACCACCCCCCACAGTGAGTATTCCAGACCTCTGTGTGCCTGGGACCACCTACCCTTTCCCTAAAGATAGGAGCTGCTCAACCAGGAAGGCCTTCCCTCCTGATCCACCCCCTTCTGGGTGAGAAGGAGTCCAGAGGATGTTAATGGAAGTGTGGGCTGAGCTGGAGGTCACAGGACCCACCCCTCCCTGCCTGCACAACACATCCGAGGATGATACCCTGACTCCAGGCTGAATGGGGCATAGGGCCAGGCACACAGTTTGTAACGTGAGCTGCCACCACGGCCACCATCCCCTTATAGGTGTAACCCACCTTTGATTTCATCCCTTGTGTTCTTTTCCCTCTGTTGCTGTGACCTCTGCAACCTTCCCCCTGTCCTCTCTGCCCTATCCCTCAAGTTCGCAAGTAGGAAGGCCCTAATGGTACCAAAATCATTTCTACAAAATCATTCATTCAAGATCACTTCTTCCCTCATTATTGCATACTTAGTTTCCCTGAGGAAACTCATCCATTTCTGTGGGTTTCAGGGACCACGTAACAGCTCAAGGTCTAGCTGTTCAGAATCCTAATCCTGAGTCCAGCCCACTCTACACAGCAGCTCCTCATCCTTGGTCTACCCACCTCCTGGACATCACCTGACCCCTCAGTCTCTGACCCTGAAGTAACCATCTTCTCCCAAACTTGCTCCTTTCCTTATCACCAAAGGCAGGGACATGGGTGCCAACCTTCACCCTCCTTCTCCCTCACCTCCCATCTATCGTCACCAAATTATCTCTTCTCCCTTCATAATATCTCGCAAGTCCTTTCACTGCTTCTGTGTTATTCAGCCTTTATTCAGGCCACTGACATTTTTCACTAGGACTGGTGCAGTAGCCTCTACTCTGCCCTCCTACAGTCCTCTGCACAGCAGCTGCCAATGGCCCTCCCAATGTACTTCTGTCCACGTAATTCCGGTCTTATTGACAATTTTTGGATGACTCCACCTTATCTACAATGTCCAAACCCCTGAGCTGTCTAGTCACTGCCCCCCTTTTGGGGCTCATATCTATACTTCTACAGGGCCATAATGAAAACATTCAAGTCCCTTGAGGGCAACAGTCTCCTGTCAGGCTCATACCCAGAGTGATTCCTCTGCTTGAGCACTCTTCCACTTGCTCAGCCCCTGTTCACCTACCTCTTACTCATGCTTTCAGTCACACCTGAAAAGATGCTTCCTCCTGGAAGCTGTCCTCGGTCATTGGCTGGATGACTCCCTGGGACTGAAAACCCTCCTGGCTCCCCTGCAGCATAATGGTCTGGCCACTCTCCTGACCACAATATTAGGAGACTGTGCCCTATTTACCCTTGGGCCCACAGAGCCCAGCACAGGGTTTCCCACATGTTGGATACCCAATACACACTGGCTGAATGAATGAATGAATGAATGAATGAAAGCTCTCAATGTCTTAAAACTCCAGTAACATTCTCTCCTTCAGCTTCTGCAGTCCATGGCTATACTTGGATCCCTTGCTGGTGCTCCACTGTTCGAATTCCAGGGGCACCCTTAGTCCTTACTATGGTCCAAACTGGACATTTTTCTCTTCTTCCCCCACTACAGCCACTGGCCCCACTCTGGTGTCCTTCACCCTGAACTTCACCATCACCAACCTGCACTATACTCAAGACATGGGGCACCCAGCTTCTTCCAAGTTCAACTCCACTGAGAGGATCCTCCAGCACTGGGTGAGAGCCCCCCAATGACCACCATCAGCCCCACCACATGCTCATGTAGTCCTTCAGCCCTTCTGCTCACGCCCCTCTCTTTCCCCACCAGCTCAGGCTTTTGTTCAGTAAGACCATTATCGGGCCCCTCTACACTGGCTGCACACTGGCCTCGCTCAGGTGAGACACCAGAGGGAGGGATGCATTGGGTCCAGTGGACCCACATGTACTGGCCAGCGGGTCTCAGTTCCTGGGCATGCCTTTGGCATTGCTGGCCTCCAGCACCCGCCATAACACTTTCCTGTGTTCTTCATGCCCAGATGGTGGGAATGTTCAGGTCTTAGAAATGAGGTGTCATATTTGTACTTATGGAATCCAGAGATGATCGTTTGTTTTAGATGAAAGCTTTCCTCTTGGAAGAAGCACTATCTCTTTGTCTTCAAGTGTTAAAGTCTTAAAGTGTCTTGTCTTAAAGTGTTTTCTGTTCTTAGTTGCAAGGGGGTTGTCTCAGATGAGAGACCCTTTGGAGAGCCCCTCTGGGCTTGAGCCAGCCCTTTCCATCCCCTCTCAGCCTCCTGCCTTCAGCTCTCTTACTTTCCACATCTAGAAGGACCCCTCCTCAGTACTCCACATCCCCATGTCCTTCCTTCCCCAGGCTTGAGAAGGGTGGAGCAGCCACTGGAGTGGACATCCTCTGCACCATCCGCTCTGATTCCGCAGAACCCAGGCTGGACAAGGAGCAGCTGTACTGGGAGCTGAGCCGTGAGACCTATGGCATCACCCAGCTGGGGTCCTTCACCCTGGACAGGGACAGCCTCTACGTCAACGGTGAGGGGCTGTGCTCCAGGCAGGGTCTCTCTCCTGGCCAGAGTTTTGTGTTTCTCTAAAAGGAGCTGTGGTATATCTTCTTCTTGGTTTAGTCTTCATTCCAATGAGGTAACCATGGGTGCTAGCCATCTACAGTCTCCTTGCCTGGATGCTTCCTCCCAGAACATCCCTCCACTGCCTCATCCCCCTGCTTTTCCTACAAAGTCCCCCTAAATCCTACCTTTCCCTTAATCCTTTATGCTCACCCTGACTCTGGCTCAGCTCCTCTGGGTCAGCTCCTCTGGCTTTCTCTCCACAGGTTACACCTATGGAACCATAGTGCCGACTACCACTAGTGAGTATTGCTGGCCCTGGGAGGGCCCCTCACTTCCCCCTTCTCTCTCAGGTGCTGGTGGAGAGTCCCAGCCCAGGGCAAGAGCATCTGACACACAAACCTGTCCTCCCACCATTCTGACCTTCACGTGGTTATCCCTCAGATTCTCCTGAAACCCTGCCCTGGCACTCTCTTCTCTTATCCTTCCATTCACCTCTCTGTCTGTTGTTCTGTAACATCAATGTTACACCATTTGTTGGGTTTTTGGTGAACATGTATTGAGTTGGTGCCTTCCGGGCACCGTGCTACGCACGTTACATACTGTCTTGATCAGCTCTAGCTGCCAAAGCAAAATACCACAGGCCAGGTGGCTCGGATGACCAACACGTATATTCTCACAGTTCTGGAGGCTGGAAGACCAGGTCAAGATGCCAACAGGGTTGGTTGCTCTGAAACCTCTCTCCCTGGCAAGCACATGGCATCCTCTTGCTGCCTCTTGGCAGGTCATTCCTTTGCACACACATTCCCGGTGTCTCTCTGTGCCCTAGTCTCCTTTTCTTATACCAATAGCAGCCATACTGGACTAGGGCCCACCCTAAAAGCCTCATTTTAACCCAGTAACCTCTCTAAAGTCCCTGTCTCCAAATACAATCACCTACCAAGGTACTAGGCATTAGATCTTCTTGAATTTGTGTGTGTGTGTGTGTGTGTGTGTGTTTATAGGGAGGGCGGGAGACACAGTTCATCCAAAAACACATGCACTTTATCCTTTAGTTCTTCTCCCTACGACTGTGTGACTCAGCTCCATTTTACAGATGAATAAACTCAGGCTGGGAGAGGCTGCCAAGCCTTACAGCAAATACATAATAGAACCAAGAGTTCCTGTGACTCCAAAAACTCACAGTCTCACTCCTCCATCAGTTAATTTCTTTAAAAAGACATGCTGATTTTGGTGGACACCTTTTATGTTCAAGTTCATCCCCAGAAAACCCTGGAATGAGGACCTTGTAGCTTTTTCAAGAATTAATTGCCCCTGCATTAGAGGTGTGTTTGTGCAGCCCTCTCAGACTCTCTTCTTGGGTCCATCTCTGGTCTGTTATCCCACAGCATCCTCCCTTGCTCCTTCCAACATCACTGGGGGTCTGGACTCCTCAGGTGCAATGACAACCATCTTTTCCCAAATGATAAGAGGAAAAAGAAGTTAAAGTCAGTTGCATTGACTGTGTTTTATTGCTCAGTATCCACTCCTTGGAATAGTTCCTGAAGCATTATAGGATCAACTCAGTGTACATGGAGGGAAGACAAGAAGGATGGATGGGGACGCCTGGGTGGCTCAGTGGGTTAAGCCGCTGCCTTCGACTCGGGTCATGATCCCAGCGTCCTGGGATCGAGTCCCACATCGGGCTTTCTGCTCAGCAGGGAGTCTGCTTCTCCCCTCCCCTCTCTGCCTGCCTGTCTGCCTGCTTGTGTGATCTCTGTCTATTAAATAAAATAAATAAAATCTTTTTTAAAAAAAGAAGGATGGATGGATGGATGGATGGATGAGAGGGAGGGAGGAAGAAGTGATGAATGAGAGGGGGAACAGAAGATGGATGGGCAGATGAAAGGAAGAAAAGATGAATGGAGGGAAAAAAGGAAGAAGGGGAAATGTCTAAATAGAAGAAATAGATATGAAAGAAAGGAAAGATGGATGGATAGATGGAAGAAAAGAAAAGGTGGAGGAAGGAAGCAAGGAAAGGTGGATAGATGGAAGAAGGTGAGAATAGAAGGAAGGACAAACAGAAGGATACAGAGAAAGAGGTATGAATGGAGAAAAAGGAAGGAAAAGAAGGAATGAGGCAGGAAGGAATGTTGTGAGCAAGGATGGTGGATGGATGGATGGATGTCATGGGTACATGGATGGATGGATGGATGGGAGGGTGGGTTGATGGATGGAGACATGGAGGATGGATGGATAGAAGGATGGGTGGTTGGATGGGAGGCTGGGTAGACAGATGATAGAAGAAAGGAAGAAGAGATGGAGGGAGGGAGAAGAAAAGATGAATAGATGGAATGAAGAAAGAATGAATACATGGATGAATAGAAAGAAAGATGGAAGGAAAGAAGGAAGGATAGAAGGGAGCTTTGAAGGAGTAGTGAACAGAAGAGAGGGGAGGAAGAGGTAAGTTTTTATTCCAAAGGTTTGTCCTGCTTATCCATTCTAGAGCCAGGCCACTGGGCCTCTGGTCTCACTTGTATCATATGTTCACTTATTACACTTCCCCTGGGGTCTACACAGGTCACCCCAACTATTGAACACTGAGCCAGCTGCATATGTCTCAGCAGGAGCATGTGTCTTCACAGGGGAGGTCATGAGCAAGGACTCTGGGATTGGAGAACCTGGTCTAAACCCAGACTCTCCCTCTCCAATCATGTAACCCTGGGCAGAGGACCATTTCTGTCCTGTGGTTCCTCCTCTGTTTAGTGTGGGTGATTCTAGCGCCCAGCTACTTACCCAGGTAAAAAGCTCCATATGTAGTGAATGATGAGAACGTATTTGCTTATTTGTTTTATATAATGAATATTTATATAGTGTTTACTTTGTGCCCAGCACTGTGCTTAGGCACTTTACAGAATTTGACTTGTTCTAACCTCATTACAGCTTTTGAAGTAGGAATCATTATTATCTTACAGATGAGTAAATCAAGGTACAGAGAGATTGGTTACAGCTCCTAGTTGGATTTTAATGCAATGCATAGAAGATTGGCATATCTGGGTGTAAGAGAGAGACAGAGAAGAAAAGAGAGACAGAGGCACAGAGAGATAAAGAGTTAGAGATGTGGGAGCAGAGAGCATATGGAGGACAATGTTTGGGGTTTTCCCCGGTTCCACAACAGTATGGTAAGTTGGAGCCTTTCCCTTCCAGAAGGAACAAAGCTGCTAGTGTTTACGCAGAGCCCCTCCACTCCTGCACCTGGGTGGGAATACCATCTCCAGCCCCCAAATCATTATGCCTGTCCTTACCTGCTGCTGGAGTTGTCTCCATTAACAAGCGACCCTCGGGTTTATAGATGGAGGACAAGAGGCCCTTGGAAGCCCCACCATGGGTGGATGTTGGGTGCCCCAACGTCCCCATAAGCCTTGGCTCTCTCTGCCCCTGTCACAGCTGGGAAGGTCAGTGAGGAGCCATTCACACTGAACTTCACCATTGACAACCTGCGCTACTCAGCAGATATGGGCCGCCCCAGCTCCCTCAAGTTCAACATCACAGACAGCCTCATGCAACACCTGGTAAGAGACCAGCTTTCCCGTGACTCTTCCTTGGGGCTGTCACCAGATCTGAACACACTGACCCTCTCCTTCCTCTCCAGCTCGGCCCATTGTTTCAGAGGAGCAGCCTAGGAGCCCGATATGCAGGCTGCAAAGTCACCTCACTAAGGTGAGAACCCCACCATCACCCACCATGACCCCCTGCAGAAGGACAGGACTTCTGACTGTGGGGGCCACTGCCAGTTGTAGCAGACTGTCTTGGCGGGTCCTTGTTGGCATCTATATCTTCATGTTACATTATTGTTAAAATTGTGACAAAATACGTATTATTACATAATACATAAAATTAGCCATTTCCCTATTTTATTTTTTTAAGATTTTATTTATTTAATTGATAGGATTACAAGTAGACAGAGAGTCAGGCAGAGAGAGGAAGGGAAGCAGGCTCCGTGCTGAGCAGAGAGCCCGATGCGGGGCTCGATCCCAGGACCCTGGGATCATGAACTGAGCTGAAGGCAGAGGCTCTAAGCCACTGAGCCCCCCAGGCACCCCGCTATTTCACTATTTTCAAGCATACATTTCAGTGACATCTGTTATGGGCACGATGCTATGCACCCATCACCCTACTCGTTCTGAAACTCTTCATCAGGCCATTACTTGCACTTTTCTGGGTTGGTGTGGGTTCTGTGGGGGTTAGTTTACAAAGTACTTCTCCAGCTGTGTTCTCAGTCCTCTGTCATCGGTGGTGCAGCAACCCTGAGGCAGGCGGTGGGCACCACGGTGACAGCACAGGCACTGCCCCTGCACTCATCTAGTGGAGGAAGAAGAAACTAAGCAAGAATAAAATATCTAAAATGGTTTCAAATATAGTAAGGTGATGCAAAGCAGACACACGAAAGACAGGAAAGCAGCTTTACCTAGGGCACAGGATAGCGTGTTCGTGGAGGTGATTTCTGAGTGGTGTCCCAGACGGGAAAGAAGGATTTGGCTGTGAAAACTGTTCCATGCGGAGGAAACAGCATGGGCAAAGGTCCTGAGGTAGGAATGAGCTTGGCATGTTCAATGAACAGCAAGGAGGCCAGTGTGGCTGGAACAGAGAGAGAGGGACAGAGAGAAAGGAGGTGTGTTTCCAGATTGCAGCAAGGCCCACACCATGTAGAATCTTGGCAGGAATGGATTCTTTTTTAATTGTGATAAAAGACACACAACATAAAATTTACTATCTGAATCATCTTTAAGTGTCTGGTTCAGTAGTGTTAAGTGTATTCACACTATTGTGCAACCGATCTTCAGAACTTGAAAAAAAACTGGAATTCTATACCCATTAAACAACAGCTCCCTCTTTCCCTCTACCCCCAGATGTTAGCCATCACCATTCTACTTTCTGTCTTCATGAATCTGACCACTCTGGGTGTCTCACACATGTGAAATCATATGGTATTTGCCTTTTTGTGTCTGTCTGTCTTATTTCACTGAACATAAAGCCCTCAAGGTCCATCCACGTTGTGGCCAGTGTCAGCATTTCCCTCGCTTTTAAAGCTGAATCATATTCTATTGTATGGATATATCCTATTTCGTTCATCCATTCATCAGGACTTTGGTTTTTGCACGGAACAGGCAATGGGTGAGGTGCTGGGAGTTCAGCACAACAGTGAGCTAAACTGTCCCATTACTTGACCTCATGGAGGCTGCTGTCTAGAGGGAACAGGAACAAATAATATAGGTTCACACTGAGGGCCATCAGGGCTGTGATGGGGGAAGCATGGGGTCCTGTAGCAACCAGGATCCTCTCCTGACTCTGCCTGGTAGGCAGAATGGTAGTTGGAGAATGAGGAGGTGTCTAAGTTGAAAGCTGAAGGATGATTGAGAAATTATCAGAAAATAAGGAGAAAGAGGGAGAGACCTTCAGACAGAAGTCACTGCATGTGCAAAGATACTGGGGTGAGAGAGTGTGGCCAGGTGGAGAAACTGTGAATGGTTCAGTAAGGACATGAGGTGTACAGCGTCCACAGGTGAAGAGGTACCATAAGGGCTGCACTCCCTACACATCAGTCTCTCCTTCCTCAGGTCTGTGAAGAATGGTGCCAAAACAAGGGTGGACATCCTCTGCACCTACCGGCAGCCACCCCGGAGCCCAGGTCTGATTGCCAAGCAGGTGTTCCATGAGCTGAGCCGGCAGACCCGTGGAATTACCCGGCTGGGTCCCTATTCTCTGGACAAGGACAGTCTCTACCTCAATGGTGAGCGGTTCTCAGCCCCCCTCACTGCTTCCATCAGCCCCCTCCCCCATTCCCACAGGTCAGGTCCCTAGGGGAAACCTTGAGACAAACTCAGGTGCGAATCTCAACTCTCAACTACTGACCCCTACCCTCCAACAGTCACTCTGTAAGGCTGTCCCTGCTCACACCTGCTCTACAGGTGAAGACATGGAGGCTCTGAAAAGTTAAGTAATTTGCCCAAGTGGGTGCAGCTAGAGAAGGACAGAGCCAGGCCTGAGCCCCAGCAGTTAGCATCCAACAGTGTGCTTCACCCTATGCTTTTAACTCCTGAAAGATCATTCCAGGGGAGGCGTGGGAAAAGAAAATCCCACATCTGTCTTCCCTCCCAGCTTCTCATCCTAGACCAGGGATGGGCTTCTTTCCTGGGTGGGGCCCCAATGCCAGGAAATGAGGTAGGCACTCTGGACATCTGTGGGGTCCAAGCTTTGGACATGCTGGGCATCAGCCTAGAAGCCAGGAAAGGACAGTGTTTAAGAAGGTGACCCTCCGGGATGCCTGGGTGGCTCAGTTGGTTAGGCGGCTGCCTTCGGCTCAGGTCATGATCCCAGCATCCTGGGATCGAGTCCCACATCGGGCTCCTTGCTCGGCAGGGAGACTGCTTCTCCCTCTGCCTCTGCCTGCCTCTCTGTCTGCCTGTGCTCGATCTCTCTCTCTCTCTCTCTAATAAATAAATAAAATCTTTAAAAAAAATTTAAAAAAAAAATTAAAAAGAAGGTGACCCTCCTTTGAGGTTCTGAGAGGCAGAGCATGGTGAGTTTATTGGAATAATTCAGCTTCTCTCCTCTCTGTCCCCAGCTTGGAAATGGTATTTGGCAAATCACACTTTCTTATCACCATTGCCACATCAAGTGGATGGGGAGACATCCTGGCCCTTTATGACTCCCATTTGAGCAAAGAGGGAGATGTACAGAGAAGGGAAGCGACCTACCCATGCCACTAGTCAGTCTGGGTCTTGATGTTGTGAGTTCACATCTGTTCCCCTCACCTTGGCCCTTGCAGGGGCAAGTTTAGGATATTCCCCCCTGTAAAATATGCTTCATTTTGTTCACTCAGCCAGTAGTCCCCAGAATCTGCTGTAAGCCAAGCCTTGTGCTACATGGGCAACCTGTCCTAATGTTAGCTCCAAAGGGACAGAGATATTTCGTTCAGTGCTGTAGTCTCCAAATGTAATAGAACTTGGCACATAGTAGGTTCTCAATAAATAGTTGTTGGTTGGAGGGATAGATTGGAGGAAGGGTGGAAGGCTAGATACTGGGATGGGTAGATATGTGGGGGAATAAATGTGTGAACTTAGGGGCATGCTGGAGAGGTGGATAGGGAAGGGTCATCTCTAACTGGAAGATCAGGAAAACCTTAATGATGGAGATAACATTTGAGTCTGATCTTGGAAAATGCATAGATGCTTACCTGATACACAGAGGGAAAGGCCGGCAGGAGCCCCACATGGACAAAGGCATGGAATATCTGGGATTGTGCTGCCATCTCCCCTTATGTGTGACATTTTTGTTTCCAGGTTATAATGAACGCGGTCCAGATGAGCCTCCTACAAGTATGTATCTTTGCAACCAGTACCCATATCAGCCTCTATGGGTCTTGAGCCAAACTTTTCTCCTCACTAATAAAGGAAGCTTGCCCCAATCTCAGGATGCTCTCCTGAGTGTAGCCAGGTGTCAGTGGGAAGAAGAATGCTGAGTCCTTGGTCTCTTCTGGGCCTGCAGCCATAGCATTGGCTTTCTAAACTTTCCACACCCTTTTGGGTTGGAGGAAGAAATTTGAACAAACATTTCCTACAGGGATGCGGGGTTGAGGTCAGATGATGAGTCCATGCCTCCTGAAAACAAGATCTCCTACAAGGGCCACAGAAGGGGACTCAATGTCAAGATGCAACTGTGGTGGCCACTCAGTGGTTTGGCCAAATTTGCCTGTTCAGTTGTCCAATGGTCCCTTCATCTATCTTTTAATCCATCCATTCTTCCATTCTCGAGTTATCGCTTCTCTCAGACTTCTCCATTCTTCCTTCCTGCCATCCATCTTTTCTTCCTTCTTTCCCTTTGTCCATCCAAACTTTCATCCATTCTTCCTTTCTTCAATTCATCCATCCATCCTTCCTTCCTTCTCTCTATTCTTTCATCCACCCATCTATTATTTCATCCATCCATCCTTCTATCTCTCTTTCTTCCTTCCATCCATGCTTCATTCCTTCTCTCCTTTGTCCATCCTTCCATCCATCTTTCATTCTTTACTTCTTTTCATCCATTCATCCCCTCATCCATCCTTTCTTCCTTTTCCCTCCATCCATCTATCCTTCATTCATTCTGCCCTTCATGCATTCTTCTATCCTTCCATCCATCCATCTGTCCGTCCATCCTCTGCCTATTCACTTGCTTGTCTTTTCCTCCTTTTTCCCTTCTATCCATCTCTCCAACTTTTCTTCCTGTGTTTATTCTTTCTTTCTTTTTGACCCTTCATTTGTTCATTATTCCTCTGTCCATCCAGGTATCCCCCCCTGTCTGTCCACTTTTCTGCCCATTCATCTCCCTGTCCTCCTGCTTAATCTCTCTCTTATTCACCTACCCTTACTTTCTTGAGTTTATTTCACTCATGGGCTCATTCACCCCTCTGCTCACACAATACCTCCTTCCCTTACTCTCATTGATGACACACCCGTAAATTCTTGTCCTGAGGCAACCACTGCTAGAGCCCAGGCAAGCTTTGGGGAGTTTCTCCCACTGTGTGGAGACTCTGTTCCTTCCTGATAACTGCCCTTTCCGCAGCTCCTGAGGCAGCCACCACATTCCTGCCTCGTTCATCATTACCTACGCAACCAGAAGCCACCACAGGTATCTGGGGGATCCCTTTTCCTTCTCAAGAAAAACTCTGCTCTACCAGGCAGTTGTAAAAGTATCGTTTAGGAGAGTCATGTCAATTGCAAAGGTTATACTGACAATTCAGTCTAATGCCTACCCTATGGAGCCACTAGTTTTGTGAAATCAGCAGACCATTATAATACAATGTGAGATATTTTGGGGAGAGGCACCTAGTATAATTTTGGGGGGAAGTCTTTCTGGAGAAAGTTTCACCCAAAATGAGAGTTTAAGAATGAGGAGGTGTCATCCAGGAAAATAGGGGATGAAGAGTTTTCCTGATATAGGAGATTTGATGAGCAAAGTCTCAGTGGCCAGAAACAGCATAGTGTATGGAGAGAATTGAGAGGGATTTTGTTTGCATAAAGCATAAAGCTGAACCTGGAGTAGATGGATAAGTGAAACTGAAAGGATCACAAGAACCATATTGGGAAGGACCTTGAGTGCCAGGTCAAGAAGTTTGAACTTGATGCTGCAGGCCAAAGGAAGCCATGGGTAGTGGTGACTATATTGAGATTTTTACTTAAGAAAATTTCTTCTGGTTTTCAGTGTAGAGAACATTCTTTAGAGAGGGCACCCAGTAAGTCTGCTGGGGTGTTGGTCCAAGTGAGAGAAGACAAGGCTTGAGCTGGAAGAGGAGAGAGAGAGAGGATGTATATGAGGATGATTCTGCAAGTGGAATTGGGGTTATTTGGAGGGGGAGGAGGAGGAGCTGAGCAACATGCTGCTTTTGACTTGGGCGACCAGTGGGTGGTGGTGCCACTGGAAGAGAAGATGACAGAGCGCAGTAAAGGCAGTACTCTGATTTGGTCTCAGGCCAACTCTCAGTAGTAGCCGTCTCTCCCCTCTCTTCTGTAGCTATGGGATACAACTTGAAGACCTTTACACTCAACTTCACCATCTCTAACCTCCAGTATTCAGTGGACACGAGCAATGGCTCAGCTATGTTCAGCTCCGCCAAGAGGACCCTGCAGCACCTGGTGAGACCCTGGTCCCAGAAGTCCCTAGTGGGATCAATTCCACGAAGCCCTTGCCCCACTTTTGTCTCTCCTGTTCATCCTCCTCCCCCTTCCTCCCCAGCTTGGATCCTTGTTCCAGAAGAGCAGTCTGGGCCCCTTCTACTCAGATTGCAGACTAATCTCCCTCAGGTAGGACTTTTTTCTGAACATTTGCCAGTAGTGGCCATTTTGGTGACCAACCCTTCCAGTCTTCCCACTGATCTCCCATTTGTTACCCCCCTCCTTGTGGTCCCCATAGTGAGGTTTCAGGACCTCCCTTTAGAGTCCCCATATCCCTCTCTCCCCAGACCTGAGAAAGATGGGCCAGCAACCCATGTTGATGCCATCTGCACTTACCGCCATGACTCCATGGGCCATGGACTTGACAGAGAGCAGCTTTACTGGGAGCTGAACCAGCTGACCCATGGTGTCACCCAGATGGGCCTCTACACCCTGGTCCATGACAGCCTCTTCGTCAATGGTGAGTGATTTATAGCAATCATTATTGGTCCCCATTCTACTTTATTTCCTCTTTAACA
>ML106613.1:33299-44687 GCA_003697995.1 Taxidea taxus jeffersonii | reverse complement strand
AGATGATTCCTAAAGCTCCTTCTGGATAAAAATTCTGTGATTCATTTGCAAGTTAGTGTTAAATAATTTTTTTTATCTCATATGTTTGAATGTTATTAAGTATAGCATAATCATAGCATTTTAGCATTAATGCACTTTATGTATTCCAAATATTTCAAGTTTCACCAGCCCATGAACACAAATGTAGACACATTTCCATTAACACCTGAATTATAAGGGCTCAGGCTTCCTTCGAAGTCTCCCTCAGTTATTTTGGGGGTACTATCAGATGTCACTTCACATTCAATAATCATAAAACCAACCACTATGTTTTTCTACTCTGACCTTCCTGCTAGTTCTCTCCTCATAAGGAGGTAAGAGAGCTGGTACACTGCCGTGTCTCCAGGGCCACCAAGAGGTGACTGACCTATTGGAGCTATCCTCTCTACTGCTGCTTTGCAGCAATCCAGTGTGCTCTACTGGGGGGCACAGGAGCATCCAGGGTGTCAAATCTTCCTTAGGGTCTACAGCAGGTGAGGAGGAAATGATGGAGGTTTACCCACCTGCTGATGTTATGACTGTCCACTGGGCCCAACAGTTCTTTCCTGCTCACTTTCACGTGGTCTTTCACCAACACCACTCCTTCCTTCTGACTTTTACCCATCTCCAGCTATACTCCTTATAGCCCTCTTTATTCTCATCACTGTCCCCACCTCTCTCCAGGCATTTTTGCATAAAACTGGTCTATATTCTCCCTTCAGGAACAGAAGCTTTTTTGACCATCATTTTAGGCAACTACATCTCCACAGAAGTGACAAACTTGATGTTCCAAAAGCCATAACCCATGACAGACTCTGTTAGGAAGCTCTGCCAGCTATGGATACATGAGAAAACTGAGAGCCATCGGCATCAAGAACACTAGCCCCAGAACTAGTCCTTAAACCACTCAGTTTTATTTCCTGATAAATTTATTTCTCCACCCAAGTGCTGGATCCTAGCATCTTCCTACTTCCACCTACAGAGTTAGAGTACTTGGATGTCATGAGTGAGGTGCAGTCATGCCAGTCCACCAAGGTGCTTTATGATTCCTGCAAAGCTGGATTCCCTAACCATTCTGGTAAGGTTGTCAATAATCTTGCTCAAAGGTGAAGTCATCGCCTAAAACAACTGACTTGAGATTAGTGATCCATTTAACATGGGTTTTCCTAATCAATATAGAAGCTTTGAGCCTCTAAATTCTAAAAGATGAATTCTATAGTCCTATATGACTTTTCCTGGCTATCAACTGCCCTAAGTAGGGTAGCCTGAAGATACACACAGACTTTGCTAAATAAATTTGGATAAAGTAACTTGTGTTTTTCTAATACATATAAATATTATTTCCCTATCTTTGTGAATTCTTTCACAGCTAGATCTTCTGTAATCCTGAGAAGCTATATTTCCTTGGCATTAATATGGCACCGTAACAGCAAACTTCGAAAAATTTCCAGGCTTGTGCACTGCAAACGCACGTCCAACTAGCTTCAGCAGCAGTTGTCTTGTACATAATTCAGTAGGAGAGAAAGCAAGCACCTCCAACATTCTGAAAACCCACAGAAATCCAAGCTGCTTAAGTCTCATGAATCCTATGTGCATGAACACTGGAGAGCTCGCCAACAGGAAGTTCAAACACTGGTTGCCTGAGACATTCCTAGAAGACTTATCCTTAATTATCCATCAGGGCGCTATGATATTAATTTAGACAAGAGATGACAATAGCTAGGCTAATAATAGCAATAACAGCAGAGATAAACACAAAGGACAAATTCAGAAGCTAACTAGGAAATGAAATGGCTTACATGCCCACAAGCATGCACGGGAATGGGCAATGAGGGAAGGAGGGGAGGCAGTGATGACTCCCAGATTTCTGGCTTACATGCTGGAAAGAAAGCTGCCATTTTTTATTCATCAATAGAAAAAGAAGCAGAGCTGGAGAGAAATATGGTTAATTGCACACTAATTTATATTTGCAAAATGATGAAGCACATGGAAGAGCATATATTTTTGATTTATAAAATGCTTATATTCTTATTTAAGAGAAAATATTGGTATTTACTACCTATGCATTTGGCCCTCCATTATTTTTAGAATCTTCATTCTAGAGTTTTCTATATGTCTTAATAGGACACCAAATAATATTAAACAGCAGAAAAGGGAAGTAATTAAATGAAGTAATTAAATTAGATGAAACTTTTATTAAAACACTAATCAGAAATGCTCACTCATTTATTCAACAAACATTTATTAAATGCCAGCTATGAGCCAAATATCATTCTGAGCTATAGAAATACAGATACTAATAATGCCTGACATGTAAGAAGTACCAGCCACCATGCTACCGCTTGACCTGCCATTACAATCTCCACCACGACCCTACAAAAAAGACACTTTGGAATAGCTGTATTTATAAATGGATGATGAAACTGAGAGAAAGACATGTATAGGAACTTGGATAACAAGTAGGGAGCCAGGATTTATACCCAGCACTGAGACTGGTATACCACAACATCCTCAAAAAGCCCAAGATCCCTTCAGGAGGCAGAACCCACAAGTAAATGATTGTAAAGCTTTTGTAATTCCCACCTTACTTGTTCACCTCAAATCTCACAGATCTGCCACTTTCCAGGCCTCTAACCACTGGAGTCAGTACACCTGACATGATCCATTATCACCAGCTTCTTCCTAATCCCATTTTGCCTGTAATTATCTCACTCCCCGGTTTCCAGTCATTTCATTGCGTTTTCCAGCATGTAAGCTGCCTGAATTTCTTTTCTTTTTCCTGTTACTTGAGTTTTTGCCCTAAATGTCGAAATTTTCCTTGGGGATACATCCCAATTCTATTTCCCACGGAAGTTTTAATCTTGGAATGTCTAACAGAGTGTGTTTCTTTCAACATCAGGGATAGAAATACTTAAAATGGATGTTTGGCTTGGTGCTACAAGAAACCAAGGGCAGGGGACACCTGGGTGGCTCAGTTGGTTAAGTGGCTGCCTTCAGCTCAGGTCATGATCCCAGCGTCCTGGGATCGAGTCCCACATCGGGTTTCTTGCTCAGCGGGGGGCCTGCTTCTCCCTCTGCCTCTGCCTGCCACTCTGTCTGCCTGTGCTTGCTTGCTCTCTCTCCCTCTCCCTCTGTCAAATAAATAAATAAAATCTTAAAAAAAAAAAAAAAGAAACCAAGGGCAGGCAACCATGAGCCAAGGGACCTACCATGTTTATTTAAATAGTTTAGGTTTCTCCCCCTGCTAAGACTTAGCACCTAGAACAAAACACTGTGCCTTCAGTTTGCACTCTGAGACTTCTGAAGAAGTAAATCCTC
Source organism: Taxidea taxus jeffersonii (assembly GCA_003697995.1). Taxonomy (NCBI): domain Eukaryota; kingdom Metazoa; phylum Chordata; class Mammalia; order Carnivora; family Mustelidae; genus Taxidea; species Taxidea taxus. Next base: position 41,351 of record ML106613.1, on the reverse strand, counting down.
CTGGAAATTCATTTAAGAAGGAGCAGGGATACATAGTAGATGTTAGGAAGGAATTACCCTAAAACCAGCACCAAGTGCCAAATCAGAAACGAAGCTTATTAAAACCACCACCTTTTCCAAAGTCAAGGATATGCTGTCCAGTATGAAGCCCAGCCAAGATGCCTGCTGTTGAGTTTTCAGTGAAAGAGAACATTGAGGAGACAGAAGGTATCCCCTCCAGAAACCCTGAGAATTCAGTATCCTGTCTGGTTCTGCTGCTCTGTTATTTGCCACATCCCATCCTGCCCAAGTCTAAATTCCAAACCTTTAGAGCTGGATTCAGAGTTTCCAGAGTGGAAAGTATAGAACGAACCAAAGAAATCCTACACATGTAATTCACACACTATGTCCGCTCTTGAAAAACTACAAGGTTCTGGAGTCCTGGCAAGCAATAGAAGTGAGAGAAGTCCTAACCCTGCTAAGAGTTTAGACCCTGAGGATAAACATGAAATCAGCTTTTAAAAAATGTGAGGGTCCCTGGTCAACCTTAGAGAGGCAGAATTCTTTTCCCTACTTCCAAGAGAAGCCCACGGCAGCTCAATGCCTAGATTACAAAGTCACACCACAAAGATGTTGATTCTTTTAGTTTGGGGAGTTGCTGAAAGAACAGCAAGGATCTAGGCATTATGAATTAGATTAGCTCCATTCACGTAGGCTCATCTCTATAAACAGTGACATACAGCTGCTGATTTATATACTGTCTTTTAACTTTGTTTTAAAAAAAAGAACTTTCAATATTTATGGTGCTTTGCCTCCCAAGCATCCTATGAGGTGGGCATTGGCTAAAAAGGTTTTAGCTCTCAATACAAAGGAGAATGGTCTAATGCTGTGAAATACCAAGTGATAGAGCAAACAATGTCATGGGGAGTAAACTCCGGTCCAGCATCCAAGGCAAAGCTGGATGGTCATTTGTCACAGTTGCTTTAGAGAGTTCTAGTAATTTGGAGAAGAGGTAAGAATAAATGAGTCCTAAGATTTCTTCCAATCCTAATGTATATGAGGAATCTGTTTTTAATTGCAAAAGCATCCAAAAGTAAAGTGATCAGTGACTTTCCTCCAGTCACAATCAGAAACTCTAACTCCTAGTACACTTTCCACTAGATGATCTTCAGCATCACCAGTAAACTCAATCTCATAGCCCAGAAGGACACTGGCTATGAAAAGTTCCCTTTGGTTTCACAAATAATGGGCATCAGAGGTTGAGCCTCTGATGGATATGACTTCACATATTTTGTAAGGTGATCAACTTAGTATAGGTTCTACATTATTCGACTGAGACTGTCTCACAAATTTCTGAAACCAATGCCAAGGGTATCTCAAAGTTAGTGTAGAACATTCTAGATAATTGAGTTAAACTAATAATTTTACTGCTAGCCTCATAATCAAACATATGGCAGCACTTAATTTGGCTAAGTTGGTCTCATACTTAGGCTATGGGAAAAAGAAGACTTTTCCATCATAAAGATCACAACCTTACATAATGGCATCCCTTGCATAGCAGTCACACCCCTATTTTTGGACTGGCAGAGCCAGCATAAAAAGTGTCATCGTTACACAAATAAATACAGCACTTTGGAGGTGTTTTTAAAGACAAAACTGCATTTTCAATCTTATTACTACTTTTCAAATGGCAGAGGCTAGACAGAGGTTCCAGGCATCTCGCTTCACTGCTTTTGAAGCTGTTGCAAGCATGACCCAACTGACTAGAGCCACATATCTTCCCAAACAGAATTTCCCAGGAAGTCTGAGGTTATTTGGGTCAAGTTCATAAGGTATTTGATTCAGAGCCTGATCATATAGCTTTTGTGGTGTATGAGCACACTAGGACATGAGTTATCTTTTAACTGAAACATAAAAACCATGGTAACAACCTACTTGTATTCATTGTCAAGTTTTCATATCATTACAGCCAAAGAAATGAAAGCCACATCCAACCTGCCTGCTTCTATTAATACACACAGTGAACTTTGATGTAAATGTCAGACATGCTCATTTTAGGCTTCTGGTCAAATCTGCATGAGGATAATTAAATTCCAAGTTTCTAAATCCCCCCTGTAAATTCAACAAATATGATAAACTTCTCTTCTTGTACTAAGCTATTGTTTACTATTGCTCCGAACTACTCAACAGCTGTAATTCTGCAACGCACTGGATGTTGAAGGGTGTGGTAAGTGTACAGAGGGCTATGAATGTGTGTAAACTCAAAGCCCAATGCCAGTTGTGATGTTACCCTAACTCACATTCCCCCACCTCCACAAAACATCACTCTGCTTCATCCGGCTCATTCCTTCAGATACCTAGTAACCTGTGGTCAATTTCTCTTCCCTATATACCTTTGTTGGTTCCACCTGCTTTGTCTAATCAGGTAGTCACTAGCCGCATGTGGCTACGGCACACCTGAAATGTGGCCAAACTAAGATTTTCTATAAGTAGTCACACACCAGATTTTGAAGACTATATGAAAAAAGAATGTAAGAGTTCTCAATAATTTTAACATCGATTACCTGTTGAAATGAGAATATTTTGTATATATTAGGTTAAATAAAACACATATACTAGAAATTATAAAAAGATTCTACATGTGTCATTCCTATTACTTTTCTGTTTGATAATGGTGAGTTAGATATTTTTAGGCTCTCTTTCTCTGACTCAGTTCCACTGAGGCTTCTTCAATCAGATGTAAGTCTTCTATCTTTTATGTCTCTTAATCTCTTTTTTGATCCTTTCATATTTCTGAGCTGCTCACTGGGTATTTCTCATATTTATCTTCCAAGCCTCTGATTCTTTCTTCACTGGGTTTAATCTGCTGTTAATCCATTATTCCATTAGGTTTTGTATGTTTGTTTGTTTGTTTAAAGATTATGGGTGCCTGGGTGGCTCAGTGGTTTAAGCCTCTGCCTTCGGCTCAGGTCATGGTCCCCAAGTCCTGGGATCGAGTCCCTCATCAGGCTCTTTGCTCAGCAGGGGGCCTGCTTCCCACTGCCCTCCTCTCTGCCCACCTCTCTGCCTACTTATGATCTCTGCCAAATAAATAAATAAAATCTTTTTAAAAAATAAAGATTTTATTTATTTATTTCAGAGAGAGAGAGCTATGGTAGGGGGTGACAGAGGGAGAAGCAGACTCCCCACTAAGCAGGGACCCTCAATGCAGGGCTCAATCCCAGGACCTTGAAATCATGACAGAGCCAAAGGCAGATGTTCAACCAACTGAGCCATCCAGGTGCCCCTGTATACCTATTTTGACATTTTGAATATGGTTTTATTTGTTGAATTGCCATACAAGATTCCACCAGGGTTAGAAAAAGGTTGAAAACTGTTGGGCAGTTTCTACTAATGCTGAATGTATGCATACTCTGTGACCTGACAATTCCCTTCCTAGGTATAAACCAAGGGAAATGGATAAGTAATAACCCAAATTCCAAACAGTAGAAAGAGTAAATAAATTGTGATATACTTACACAATGGAATACTATATTAAATAAGAAACAAACTACAACTGTATAGAAAAATATGAATGAATTTCATATTTTTATCATTTTCATATGCTGAGAGATAAAGGTCATATCCTAAAAAGTATGTCCTATATAAATTTATAAAATGCTTTAAAAAAAAAAAAAACAGGCAAACTGACTATGGTATTAGCATTCAGGTTAGTGGTTGCCCTTGGAGTAGGGAGATTATCTGGAAAAGTACATGAAGCAGGCTTCTGAGATGCTGATAAGGTTCTGTTTCTTAAGCTGAATACTAGTTCCATGATGCATATAATTTGTGAAAATTCATCAGGTTATATAATTATGGTGTTTACATTTTTCTATGTGTAAGACTTTTTTAAAATATTATAAATCCAAACTCCTTATCAGTCAGATTTTTTTAAAAAAACTTGGTAGCTAACACTCTTTCCCCCTCTCAGTGTTCAATTTAAAATACAATAGTCCTTGAAATCTTGCCATTTGCAATGATGTGGATGGAGCTACAGTGTATTATGCTACACGAAATAAGTCAGAGAAAAACAAACATCCTATGATTTCACTCATGTGGAATTTAACAAATGAAACAGATGAACATAGGGGAAGGAGGGAGAGAGAGAGAGGCAAACCGTTAAGAGTCTTAACCAAAGAGAACAATCTGAGGGTTGCTGGAGAGGAGGTGGGCAGGGATGGGCTAAATGGGAGATGGAGATTAAGGAGAGCACTTGTGATGAGCACTGGGTGTTATACGTAAGAAATGAATCACTAAATTATACTCCTGAAACTATATGCTAAGTAGAATTTAAAAACTTAAAAATTATATATATATAATTATATATATAATTTCTTTATTTCCAGAGTTTCATTTTGGTTCTTTTTCAAATACTAATAATTTTTTTAAAGATTTTATTTATGTATTTGACAGAGACACAGTGAGAGAAGGAACACAAGCAGAGGTAGTGGGAGAGGGAGAAGCAGGCTTCCCACTGAGTGGGGAGCCTGATGCGGGGCTCAATCCCAGGACCCTGGGATCATGACCTGAGCTGAAGTCAGCCGCTTAACGACCAAGCCACCCAGGCCCCCATGACTAAACAGCCTCTTCTTCCTTGCTCATGTTTTAAATACTGTCTTTTGTTTCTATAAATATTTTCAGGATAATTAGTTTATATTCTGACTCTGATAATCCTTATATTGAAGTCCTTGGGAAGTCTAATTCTATTGGTTTTGTTTCTGCTTGTAACTTGTACACTCTGTAATTAGTAACGTTTTATTATGAACTCATACACGGCTGATCTCAGTCTATGGGATTCCTAAAGAGCCTCAGTCGTGGGTGCATTCCTCCAAAGGGGATCCTTGTCTGATTTTACTGGGCATTCTGAGTCTCACACTAGAATCTACTTAACCCAATTCTTTAACTTGAGGTTTCCCGGACAGCATATGTGGATAACGTCAATTTAAAGCCAAAATCCTCACGAGGTCAGAATTCTCAGGACTCTCTTTATTATCCCATTTCCAGCCAAGGCTGGAACAAGCAACTTATCACAGCAACTTTGCCAATCCATCTTTTCACAGAGCATACAGATCTTCAAGCCTCCTGGTTTTGCAAGCTCTTAATCAGGCCTGAGTCATTACCTTGTAGCATCCAAGACCTTGTCTCCTATTCTACCACACCACGCCCCCACACACAGCAACAGCCTCTGTTGTGCGACAGAAACTGAGGCTCCCGGTTTCCATTATCTTCACACACCCCCAAGGCAGACCATAGTTAAGGTGTTCACTCACCACCCTGATATCAGCTCTCCCTATTTAGCCCAATTTACCCTGAATTTGTATGAGCTTGGCTACACTTTTGTGTGATATCCAGATGTGTGCATTTCTTGGTGTGCGTAATTAGGAATTTCTTGAAACATTAAATCTGCCATAATACTGGAGGCAGACGTACACCAGGCCTTCTCCACCTGATGCTTAAAAGCTAGTGAAACAATATAGCTGTAACTTCTAGGGCTTTGGAGAGGCTCCTCTCTGTCACCTCCCAGCTTACCTATATCTGAATTTTATAGAACTAAAAAATGTTTGAAGTGAATTGAGATAAGTTGGGATGTCAATTAATTTTCACAATATGCTACCACCTACCACTTAGTAGACATACTTTTAAAAAAATTACCCAACAGAGAGATCCTTACTACTTCTTTATTCCAAAGAATAAAATAATTCAGAAACCATTCATTCAAACAACAAATATTCACTAAGAATCTACTCTTTGCCAGGCACAGTACAAAGTGCTCAGCACAAAGAAGTAATTAGAGCATGAAGACAGCCCTCAAGGAGTTTAGTAACGATTCCTTAAAGGGCTTACCCCCTCCCTTAAATGCAAATTGATCTAAAAGTAGAGACTAGGGATGCCTGGGTGGTTCAGTGGGTTAAGCCACTGCCTTTGGCTCGGGTCATGATCCCAGGGTTCTGGGATCGAGTCCCGCATAGGGCTCTCTGCTCGGCGGGGAGCCTGCTTCTCCCCTCCCCTCTCTGCCTGCCTCTCTGCCTGCTTGTGTGATCTCTGTCTGTCAAATAAATAAATAAAATCTTAAAAAAATAAAAAATAAAAGTAGAGACTGCTCAGCATATAGTGCTAAGAGTCTGAGAACAAGTCAAAGTTCAGTAGTTAAAAGTGACTTGTTAAAAATACGAATTAGAGGGCGCCTGGGTGGCTCAGTGGGTTAAGCCACTGCCTTCAGCTCAGGTAATGATCTCAGGGTCCTGGGATCGAGTCCAACATCAGGCTCTCTGCTCAGCGGGGAGCCTGTTTCCCCCTCTCTCTCTGCCTGCTTCTCTGCCTACTTGTGATCTCTCTGTCAAATAAATAAATAAAATCTTTAAAAAAATACGAATTATACCTCTAACAGCTTCTACTAGAGTTCTTATACCTCTAGCTTCTTCTCATTGCTTCTAGACTATAAACCAAACTCTTCCATGGCCTACAAAACCCTTTGGGATGTGCCCCTGCTTATCTCTCACTCTTCATCTTTTACTATTCTTGTTCATTCCATTTTCTTTACATTGGCTTCCTTCTGTTCTTCAAAGATGCCTGGGTGGTTCTCAATTTAATAACTCATTTTCATGCACTCTTCCTTTCCCCTAGAATACTCATTCTTCTCTCAGATCTTTATATGGACCCCAAGTTCCATCATCTGGGTCTCAATTCAACTGAGAGACCCTTTGAGAAGGTCCTTCCTTGACCACCCAGTATCATTTACCTATTACATCATTCTTTTTCCTAGTTTCTTCATAGTACATATTGGTGTTTTACAATATCTATTTTTTTATGTATCTTCTCACTTATGAAGTCCATTATTTGCTTTTCTCTGTATTTTCTAAATGAAGTTGGTATACATAGTGGGGGCTCCCTTCGTATAGGAGAATGAGAAGAATAAATAATCAATGATGCCTGTAAGTGTGAAAAATAGGAGAGTTGCTTCCACTTGTGCCACCTAATTGCATTCCAGGAAATAAGACAAGCAAGAGAAACTTCCAGTTAGTGCAATAGTTGCTATAAGGTTCAGCAGTAGCTAAAGGGACAGCAATGAATTCTGTTGGGAGCAAGTGTGGGAAACATCAGAGAAACCGTCCCAGAAAAGGCAGCCAACAAAAGACCTAAAGAATGAGTGGGCAGATGCTGCCTAGACATGGTGGGAAAGAGTATCCGGACAGGAAAAGACCACATGCAGTGGCAAACAGATGAGAGACTCCTCTTTCCTTTACGCTGTTACCCAAAATTCAGAGACTGTAGAACTTCCCAAAGGGTTCAGGTGTGGCCCCTCATCCAGAGGTAGCCAGAGTGTCCTACTGTAGTCTTTGCTGCCAAGAAACTTTGCAATTTATAAGTGAGTTGTTTCTCCCTCCGTCATCGGTGTCAGCATCTGGGTGATCAGGGTGTGACTCGAAAGTCTCTGAGGGTCCCCGCCCCCACTACACCCAGCTCTCAAAACCCATCAGTGACTCCTGTGCTTGCTCCAGCACACATTGTAAAGTTGCCAATACTGATACTGTGAAACACAAAGTCCTTTTAATGGTTAAATTTTGTGTGTGGCTTATATTTGGTTTTTAATGATTAAGAGAGACTCCACAGAATATCTGTGTTCCAGTCCACTGCTTGATTGTGGCTCAATGCATAAATCAATTATGGAATGCAGCTCTGGATTTTGGTCAATTCTAAAGCCTTGTGCAAACTGCCTGCGGCCGAGCAGCCTCGCCAGGATGGGCACAGAGCAGGAGGCAGACCCAGGTCTGCGATTCCTACACCACAGAGCTTCACAACATGACATCTGCAGACCACTTATTCCATATCACCTAAACTTCTTTTTAAAAACGCAGGTTCCAGGGACGCCTGGGTGGCTCAGTGGGTTAAGCTGCTGCCTTCGGCTCAGGTCATGATCTCAGGGTCCTGGGATCGAGTCCCGCATTGGGCTCTCTGCTCGGCAGGGAGCCTGCTTCTCCCCTCCCCTCTCTGCCTGCTTGTGTGATCTCTGTCAAATAAATAAATAAAATCTTT
>ML106613.1:0-32899 GCA_003697995.1 Taxidea taxus jeffersonii | reverse complement strand
GGGGGGGGACAAATGGGTGATGGACACTGGGAAGGGTATGTGTTATAAGGAGCACTGGGTGTTATATAAGACTAGTGAATCACAGACCTACACCCCTGAAACACAAGTACATTATACGTTAATAAAAATAAATAAATAAATAAAAGCAACTCGGGTTCCTGAATGCAAATCAAAACCACAATGAGATAGTCCCCTCACACCTGTCAGAATGGCTAAAATCAAAAACACAAGAAGCAACAAGTGTTGGTGAGGATGTAGAGAAAAATGAACCCTCATGTACTGTTGGAGGGAGTACAAACTGGTGCAGCCATTGTGGAAAACAGTCTGGGGTTTCCTCAGGAAGTTAAAAATAGAACTACCCTACAATCCAGTAATCACACTACTGGATATTTACCCAAAAGACACAAAACAATAATTGAAGCATTACTGAATCATTATTTACAATAGCCAAATTGTGGAAGCCACCCAAGTGTCCATCCATTGATGAATGGATAAAGAAGATGTGGTGTATACACATACAATGGAATATTACCCAGCCATAAAAAAGAATGGAATCTTGCATTTGCAACAACATGGATAGAGCTAGAAAGTATAAGGTTAAGCAAAATAAGTCAGTCAGAGAAAGACAAATACCATATGATTTCGCTCATATGCAGAATTTAAGAAACAAGTCAAATGAATGAAGGGAAAAAGAGAGAGAGAAATCAAGAAACAGACTCTTAACTATAGAGAACAAACTGATGTTTACCAGAAAGGAGGTAGGCAGGGAGACAGGTGACACAGGTGATGGGGATTGAAAAGTACACTTGGGGCGCCTGGGTGGCTCAGTGGGTTAAAGCCGCTGCCTTCAACTCGGGTCATGATCCCAGGGTCATGGGATTGAGCCCCATATCGGGCTCTCTGCTCAGTGGGGAGCCTGCTTCCTCACCCTCTCTCTCTGCCTGCCTCTCTGCCTACTTGTGATCTCTGTCTGTCAAATAAATAAATAAAATCTTAAAAAAAAAAGTACACTTATCACGAGCACTGAGTAATTATAGAATTGTTGAATCACTATATTGTACACCTGAACTAATATAACATGATATTAACAGTAATGGAATTAAAAAATTTAAATTTAAAGAAAGAAAAGAGAAACAAATTCAGCTTCATGAGTTCAATGACCCACCACTCCCCCAGACCCAATTGAATTAGAATCTGTCATGAGTGGAGCCCAGAAATCTATTAATAAGAATAATAATTCTCATTATAGGTATATTCTTATACCTATTCTTAAATATAGCATAGGTCATTATTTCTTAGGCACTCTCAAATACAGAACCACTACTCTTTTTTTTATTATGTTCAGTTAGCCAACATATATTACATCATTAGTGTTCGATGTAGTGTTCAGTGATTCATTAGTTGCATATAACACCCAGTGCTCATTATCACATGTGCCCTCCTTAATACCCATCACCCACTTACCCCATTCCCCACCCCTATTCCCTTCTGTAACCCACAGTTTGTTTCCTGGGGTCCAGAGTCTCTCATGGTTTGTCTCCCTCTCTGATTTCTACCCATTTCATTTTCCCTCCCTTCCCCATGGTCCTCTGTGCTATTCCTTAAATTCCACAAATGAGTGAAACCATATGATAATTGTCTTTCTCTGTTTGACTTATTTCACGCCACAAAATCCCCTCCAGTTCCATCCATGTTGAGGCCAATGCAGAACCACCACCTCTTAGCTTCATTCTGTTCTGTGGCAAAACGAAACGTTAACAGTAATAGTGGCTAGCATCTACTGAGTGCTTATTCCATGCCACGATCTGTAGCAGACTTCTCTGACTGGCTGCCTTTCTTGCCCCAACTGTGTTACATAACCTCCCCCAGCTAAAGGTGCAACCAGGGGATATCCAGTAATCACAGGATTACTGGTCAGGATTTGAGCCCGTGTTTCTCTGACTCCAGAATCCATGTTCTCAGCTGCTAACTAGACGACAGCAGGTTACAGTATGACCCATGATGAGTTCAATTTCTAGCTGTGTGCCCTTGGACAAGTTCTTCAGCCTCAACCTCCCCCTTTGTAAGGAGAGACTACGAAGCAATCCTACTCCATAAGACAGTTGCTTGTGAAAAGTAATTGAGGGGACTCATGTCACCTGTTTAGAAGGAAGCCTAACACATTGTGCACACTCAATATGCATTCACCATTACTATCCAGCCTCCCCTTTCTCCAGCTTTAGGGCTCCTCAGTGCCTGTCACTGGTCCCAGAGGAGATCTCTGGCCAGTATAAGGAAACAGATCTGAAGAAAATCTATCCCCTCTGCTGGAAAACAACCCACAGCACACGCTCCACCAACAGTGGGTCAGTAGTGTGCTCTCCGGAGATAAAGAACGGCATATCATTTGAACTTAAATGTTCAAAGGGCACCAACTCCTTTTTAGCACAGAACACTTTCCGCCTTGCTGCTTCTTTTTCTTTCATGCCTCCTAATGATTCTGTCCGTCATTATAAACCTTTCAGTTCTGCTTCAACAAAGCACAAAGGAATTCCATCCTTTAATCCTCAAAATAGTTTGTCTTTATAGTTTGGCAGGTAAGAGTTGGTTGCAGCAGTAACTCCTGGAACCTGGCTCTCATTATGCCAAGAACTGCAATGTGTTGCTGCATCAAAGCATGAGTGATAACAAATGATTTTAGATGGTGAGAACTGCTCTTTATAACCTGCCTTCCAAGTGCCCTCTTGACATAGAAGAATTTTTTTGACTACCATCAATCATCATTAGTAGCGAATGGTGATATCTGTCCAGGTGACATCTCAGCCACAGAAGTTTCATCCTTAAAATGTCAACGACTGCAAGACTGAAATATAGAAATACAGTAAAGACTATTTTTCTTCTGTGGCAAAAATTATTTCATAAGTCGTATTTTTACTTAATCTCCTAAGGAGGTACTTAAAATTATTAATTTTTCTTTCTAAACGAAACTATTTTTACAGTTTTGCGTTGAATTTTAAATAAGCCACTATTTATGAACACAGATATTTCAAGAGCCCAGAGAAAGGAGAGTCAGCAGAAAAAGCAGCACTGCCACACTATCCTCATGTGAATCCAATAATATGCCTGTGAGCTTCCATGTCCATCTCAAAACCTCCACCCAGAGGAGATGAGACATCTGAGGCATGCAAGCCCCCGCAGACCACTTATTGCAAAATGTTACTAATAATGTAATCAAATTATGAAAAGGGGTCTTATTAGAGGGATGGGAAAAAAGTTTATAAAATATAAGAAACTGAAGTCCAGATACTAAATACATTTATTTAAATTTATTTGTTTATTTATTTTTATTTTTTCTATAATTTCTTTTTTTTAAACAACTTAACTTCATTTTTTTCATGTTCTAAGATTCACTGTTTATGCACTTCTAACTAGAGTAGATTCACACTGCAAAAACTTAGACAAGAAGCAAGGAGCCTTTGTTCCACCCAGAATCCACTTTCCAGACTAAGTCTCTAAGATTTTATTTGTTTATTTGAAAGACAGAAATCACAAGTAGGCAGAGAGGCAGGCAGAGAGAGAGAGAAGGGGAAGCAAGCTCCCTGTCAAGCAGAGAGCTCAATGAGGGGCTTGATCCCAGAACCCTGGGATCAGGACCTGAGCTGAAGGCAGAGGCTTTAACCCACTGAGCCACCTAGGCGCCCCTCCAGACTAAGTCTCTAAAGTGGACTTCCTTGCTGTCCCCTTGGTCACCAAACCATGCAGCTCTTCCTCCCCTGACCCAAGGCCTGTGCAGGTCCTATTCCCCAGGGTAAGGAACGTTGTCCCTTCCAGACCCCCAAAGATGCTTCCCTGGATTTCAGGCTATGTGACAATAACCTCACAGTTGCCTCCTTTGTCTTCTTGAAGGTTTTGTTTCCATGGACCACTGGCCAGCATTTCTTATGAAATCCAATGTTCTCAATCAACTCATCTGAGTCAACAAGGCCTTAAGAGTTCACCTTTGCCGATTCTTTTTTACAAGTAAAGCAGAAAAACTGAATGACTTGCTCAAAGTCACACACCAAATTAGAGCTTAGGACCCAGGTCTTCTATAACCCAAACCAATGGTTTTTACTTGGTGCCATGATGAGCCCTGGGAAGCCATGCCCATGTTTCCAGAGATCCCTCTTCCAGCAGCTACTAATGCTACTGTTCCCTCATACCTGTAAATTTCCCCAGACAACTGACCTCGGGTGATAGAGCCACATTGCCCAAAGGTGCCTGGGAATTACCCTAACTCAGGGATAGGCTGTCCCTAGCTAAAAACTGATTGGTGAAAAGATACCAACTCCCCACTTCTATACTTCAAGACAGACTAGATTCTGATGTGATTGATGTTATAGAGCATCCCATAGGGTCAGGTTGACCCTAAGCTTCCCCTGAAAGCACATCCTTTCTCCTGAGACTGTTCTTTAATAAATCACTTGTATAAGAATCCCCTGTTGGGGGACACTGACCAGATGCTGCACTTCCCCATGGGCATTCCAAGCTCAGTCTCCACAATGGTCAAAAGGCCTCTACAGACCATCTCTATCTAGAGCCCAATAACATTAAGTCCAGTGACTCAGAAAGCCAGGAATAGCCCCATTGTCCTTTCCTGCTTAGAAATCTACTCTTTCTGGGCACCTGGGCAGCTCCATCTGTTAAGCATCTGCCTTAGGCTCAGGTCATGATCCTCGGGTTCTCCTTCTGCCTCTGCCTCATGAATAAATAAATAAAATCTTTAAAAAAAATAAAATCTACTCTTCCCCTGGGAAAAACCAACACCCTCCTTCCTGCCCTCTCAGATCTCACCTGACTTATAGCTAGGAAGTAAAAGACATATTCTGAAGTCAGTAAACAATCAAGCTGAGGTTATCAGCAACTGAACATTGCCTAAAAATACTACCAATGACTCATTCTTTCAGTTCTGATCCTTAGAGAGCAGAGAAACCTTCCCTAAGGCCCCTTAATTTGCTTCTTGCATTGTAAAATCTTTTAAATGAAGAATGGGGATCTCATCGCAGCATTAACTTTTTAACAATAAGCCACCCATTGCTTTTGAAATGATTCTACTCTACTTTCTTAGAGAAATCACTGCACTTACTCCGTGTTCTAACTGATGTTCTTACTGGATGCAGTATTTGGGGCAGGAAGACATCATTTCTGGAGATCATTTAACTATGACTTGTTTACATTAAACAGCTTCCTGAGTTTGGACTTGTTTCTCTCCTGGAAGAGGTCAGATTATTGACAAAATATCCAGAGAATGTATAACAGGCTTTGTAGCAATAATAGTATTTCTTTTATAGCACCTAATGTGTACTAGGCACCAGAAATATGCCACTTCTACTCATAATAGGTAGACACAATGAGGCTGGAGGAGAGTAAAAAAATGATCAATGTTATGTAACAATTACATGGTAGAAACAGGATTTGAACCCAGGTTCATCTAACCACAAAACATGTGACTGGGCCTCTTCTCCAAAATGTCCCTTGCTATTGCTGAAGTGCCTGAGGCTGGTTCTATCCTGCAGCAATTCCTATTCCAAGCCACATTTCCTACAGAATTACTGGATGTTCTCAAAACTGTACTATATTCTCTGATCTTGAGAGAGTGAAACAATACAAAAGGTGTCCAGAATGGATAAAGATAAAGATCAAAAGGAATTTTGACAGGAAGAAGTTGCAAACATACTGTTCCCTATTCATCCCTTAGCTATAGCTAAAAACCATGGACATTACATCTAGAAAAAACATAAGAAGACTCTGAAAGATAAAGAGAAGTCAAAAATGTTAAGGACCTGAAGACCCAAGGAATAATGAGGTGGTGAGTTCCCAGATATTCTTTTTTCCTCATATATTTTAGCTAGATACTAGAGAACCCAAAAACCTAGAAATTATAATAGGAGGGGGGAAAAAAATCCTCTCTCCAAAGAACCAGAAAAGGAGTTAGCCTAGCCCTTTTAGATAATAATCACTCTACTCCAGCCAAACACTGCAGAAAACACTGTAGTCCCACCCCTGCCATATCATCAAAGGCCTAGATGATAACAAGGTATCCCAACCCTCTGACCATGATGATTTTAGAGAACCTTGAATGAGGAGACTGGACTTTCATCTCTGCAATCCTTCTCTGAGGTGGTATCAGAGGAGCCCAGGGAGACTCAGGACTTTACCATCACCACTTAGCAGTGCCAAGCCCCAACAGTGTCAGTGGAGGTCACGTGGAGCAGTGCCAAGCCACCCCCCACACCCGACAGCCAGAGTGGTGTCAGCATCAATAAGCAATTACAAACATTCTTGGAACAAATGAAAAACTAGAAAGATCTGACAAAGAAGTAAGGATTCTCAGCGAAGAAAGGATACAAAGAAGAACCAAGTGGACATTTTGGTACTAAAATATACCATAACTGAAATTAAAAAACAAACAAACAAACCTGAATGGATAGGCTTAACAGCAAATGGAGAAGATAGAGGAAAGAACTGGTGAAGTGAGGATAGAAATCACCCAATCAAAAACATAAGGAGAAAGTATACTGATTTTAAAAAAAAAAAAAGAGTCTCAGAGACCTGTGGAATTATAAAAAAGATCTAAAATTTGGATCATCTGACTCCCAGAAGAAAATGGAAGAGGGGGGAAGCTGAAAAAGTATTTAAAGAAGTAATGGCTGAAAACTTCACAAACTTGACAAAAGACAGACCCAAGAATCTCAGTGAACACCAAACAGGATAAACCCAGAAATCCACATCAAGACCCATCATAATCACACTTCTGAAAACTAAAGACAGAGATAAAAATCTTGAAAGTAACCAGTGAGAAATGATACATTAACTACAAGGGGGAAACAAATGGAATGACAGAGAATTTCTCATAAGAAATCAAGGAGGCCTGAAGAAAGTGGTGCAATAGCTTTCAAGTATTGTAAGAAAAGAACAATCAACCCAGGATTCTGTCTAGAGAACATATTCTTCAGGAATGATATTCTCAGATGAAGGAAATGGCTAAGGACAGCTCTCTAAACAGAAATGAGAAGATTTAAAAAAAAAAAGGAATCTTGGAACATCAGGAAAGAAAGAAGAGCAGAGCAAACACATGGGTAATACAACAGATTTCACTTCTGTTTAGTTTTTTAAATATGGTTTATAATTAAAGCAAAACCCATAACACTGTCTATTATGGTTCTCAAGGTACACAGGGGACATATTTAAAACAATCATAAAAGGGGGAGGGTAAAGGAATGTAAGTTCCTATACTTCAACAGAACTGGTAAAATGTCAACACCAGTAGATGATGATAAGTTATGTATATATAAATGTTATATGTAGAACCACAAAAAAAAGCTTTTAAAAAAACATACTCTAAAATACAAAACAAATCAAAATAACACCACTCTAAATTAAAATTAAATTCCATAAAATGTTCAAGTAACTCACAAGGGAACAGGAAAAGGGCAAAAGAGAGACTGAAGAGAAGAGAGTGGGAGCCAGTGGAGGCATCTCCATCTCTTACACCAGGAACACACTGGAGCTAACTAGACCTTTTCCACAGGGGAATAGTCTCTCTGCTATTTGGGTACACATCTGGGATGGAGACAAAGAAAGGAACCATCCAAGAAATTCCACAGAGCTTTTCCTCAGGAATTAGAGTGTGTTGGTGAATTCTTGTACTAGTAATCGTGGAGGGCTCTTTTCAAAGCCAACAGGCTGACCTGCCTTCACTCTGGAAGGGGCTCCTTGCTAAGCCGTGGGTCTCAGCTAACCTTCAGCACAGTGGAGCCTCTCTCCTTAGAGAAGGTGGTACATTTACATTCCAGTTACAAAGGCAAAAGCCCCACTTTGTGCACAACCCATGCTGCTGGGAAAAAAAAATTGGAACTAAGGTGGCTTTGATGAAGGTCTAGACAAGGGGAAGAAACAAGAATGATCATTTTAATCCCTGCTCCAATGCTTTAAAAAATGAGCTAGATTCAAAATCAGTCAGACCTGGTAAATTCTCCCTACTAGATATATATAAAAGATCTATATTAAGAGGCATCTTCAATCATGGAATATTAAAAAGAAAATGAATACTGAGTTCTAGACTCACTCAACCTCCTTTTAATTTCATTAGAAGCAGTTGTCCTGAATCCTTCTAGGCAGGTGAGGAGCCCCCAATCTTATTAGTAAACCACTTCATAGGATCTGCTGGCCATGCTCCTGGTTCCCCAACCCTATGTCTTCTAGAAGACTGCTTCTGGAAAACATTCCATTACAGTTGTTTGTAACTTTTCTCCTAAAAAAAAATTTTTAAGGTATTTAGGAGGGTATTTGTACATTACATAACATTCATTATTCCAAATGTAATTTTAATCAGTTCAACATAAAAGCATCTTAATATCCTCAATAATGGCAAGTGTAATTTTAAATATTAAAATCCACATTAGGAAAGAAGGGGCTTTGATTCATTCTCTCCTTCCAATAGGCACGATCAACTTGGCACACACCTTTGATCTTCTTTTCTACCCTCCTTTCCTCTTTTCTTCCCTCTGCCTTTTTTCTTCCTTTTCATTCTTCCCCCTTATAACAAAAAGCAAGGTTGACCTCAAAAATTTGATTATTCCTTCTCCTTCCACATACTCAGAAACCCAAGACTGTTCATAAAAGTAGCTCTATTTTTCCCAGAAAAATACCTGTTTTTTATGTTTGCCCTGCCTTTGGCCAACTCTAACATATTTTTCTGTTGGGTTCCAGTCTGTACCCCAGATTATTAGAAGGTATGTTTGCTGACAACACCAAGTAGACTCCCTTAAGGTTTGAGAAACAATCTTCCTTTCACCAAAAAGCAAACAGCACAAGGAAGGCTCTCCTCTGCCTATATCCTCCTCCAAGTTCTCAAGAGCAGAACTGGCCCTTGTAAAATATTCAAAGGTTTCTGAAAATTCAGAAATGAGGCTCTATGGCTTCTTATATACTGTTAAATTTGAAATTAATGCCTCAAGTTAGTTTAGTTCCTTCTGCCTTCAGCTGATCAGTGAACCCTAAATTTCATGCTAATGCTCCCAAACCATTTGTCTGCAATACAGGACTTTTTATTCCATTTTAAATATGTTCACATCATCTCATGACCATGGTTCCAAGTGTCTATCAAGCTTGCTATCCTCTTAGAGGAGGGCTGGTTTTTATTGTGTTAGTCCACAATGCTCCAACTTCCAGTGGCACACACTGGCACATGGAGCTAGTAGTTTTCTCAAGTAGTTCTGGAATCCATTACCATGGAAATAAAAGATATTAAAAGCTGTTTTTTGTGTAATAGGGAAATCAAGAAGAACTCTAAAAAGATCTGAAGTGTTTTCAAAGTAAAGGTATAACCAAATACATCTTAGCTGGGTTAAAGAAGTCTTGAGGTGGAATAATGAGGAGGAAAAAGGTAGAGTGACAGAGAATGTACAGAGCACTGGGGGGCTCTGGGGCTGGTTAACTGATGGACAAGTGGGGCTGCTGCCCAGGTCTGTTCCCAAAGGTGGCTATAAGAACCCAATTCTCTTCCTCTCCCAAGATACAGGAAATAGAGTTAGAACTCTGTTCTCTCCCCACATATATGAAAACGTGTTGTCTGTTTTTCTGACGTTGATAATATCACACAAATATTGGTCCCAATATCCCTACCCGACCACTCTAAACTAGAAATGAGGGTTAAATGAAAGAACCTTAATGTAAATATGCTCATTTTATTATCTCTATATTTGATCTAGAACTTGATCTCATGTGTTGAGGAAATGCTATCATGGGTCACATTTTAGTTTGGGAAAGGAGTGGGCACAAACCACATGTATTTATTTTGATGTTCTCATTGTTTTTCCGAAGTCCAAGTAGTTTTACCACATCCTGCCATTAACTTCAAAGAAAAATTTTGGATACATTAGTCCTTCCATGGAAAATTTCCTGATACATAAAGTGCTCTGGCCATCTGTAATAATATAAATTCTTCCCATTCAGTATGCTCCTTGGAAAATATCTGTAACAAAAGCAAGCTCCCATCAACACTGCTAAAGGAGTACATGTTTCCCAACACTTCCCAGAAACTGTGTGGCCACTCCAGGAGCAGAGAAGCCATATGGGTTCATGGGCAGTCACATTCAATCCTTGCATTGAGGCCACTCCCCACTGAAGATGTGCTGCCCCCCCCCCCCCGCCATCTGCCATTCCAGCCAGTGTAAGGTCTATAGAGCTGAAGTCCTGTGTGTTGTCTTCTGCTCAAAGGCAATCTTTTAGAATAGAAAGGAAAAAATGGAACTTAACTTAGAACAGGGTTTGAACAGTAGGATTGTGTTCAGGGGAAGGAAAGCATAACAGAAAGGATCTAAAATCGTACTGTATGAAAGGTTATACAAACCAGTAGTTCAAAGCATGAACTTTTACATTTGTCAGACCAAGGTTTGAGTGTGGCTTGGCCACTGACTTTTTTTTTTTCTTTTCAAATTCTTATTTAAATTCTAGTTAACATATAGTGTAATATTGGTTTCAGGAGTAGAATTTAGTGGTTCATCACTTACCTATGTAACACCCACTGGCCACTTACTTTCAATGTTACATAAGCCTCATTTCCTCACCTGAAAATCATTATCTATCTGATGGCGTTGTGATTAAATAAGATCAGGCATGTGAATGTTTAGCATAGGTCCCGGTCTATAAGAAATTCTCAAACATTAGCTCTTGTGCTGTTACTATTAGGAACAGGTAAAGCAATAGGAACTTTCAGCCTAAACAACTCAAGACACAGGAATGTCTGTCTCATGAAAAAGAAATGCATCAGAAGACAGGAGCAGGGCCCATGGGTAGATTGACCATAACATCTGCTCCCCTCTTAAGCACCCCTCTTAAGCACCAAGATTCCAACTGGCTAGATGGGCTTCCCCATCCTTCCTGGAATTAAAACCATTCTTAAAACTCTTCAAGGGGGGAGAAAAATTTCAATTCAGAATAAAGAAAAAAACTGACGCCATTACAAAATGGAATGGGCCAGTTTGTGAGATTAGCATCTTATCACTGACAGTGTTAAATCGGCTCCGGATGCCTTCATTTGGTACATACTATGTGCCAAGAGCCAGACTAAGTACTCTCAGGAACATGAAGATGAGTTAGGCATGCTCCTTGCTGTCAAGAACATGAAGATGAGTTAGGCATGCTCCTTGCTGTCAAGAATATTATATTCTAGGGGTATCTGGGTGGCTCAGTGGGTTAAGCCTCTGCCTTCGGCTCAGATCATGATCCCAGGGTCCTGGGATGGAGCCCCGCATCAGGCTCTCTGCTCAGCGGGGAGTCTGCTTCCTCCTCTCTCTCTCTCTGCCTGCCTCTCTGCCTACTTGTGATCTCTGTCTGTCAAATAAATAAATAAAATCTTTTTTTAAAAAAGAATATTATATTCTAGAAGGGTGTTGGGTGGAGACATATTTAACACAATTAACAGGAGCAAAAGGCAGCAATGAATCACTATGTACCAAGAGTCTAATAGATTAGAGTCTGCTTTGGATGAAAAACTATAGTGGAAGATCTCAGAAATTCCTTCCATCTCTAAGGTTCCATAATGGCAAGTATTAGGAGAACTAAGAAAAGCAACTTTAGGAAAAAATAAACTAGTTTGTGCCAAGCCTCCTAAAATATTTTTTTAAATGACTATTAGTGAGTATGACAGTTGGAAATGGTGGAACTCCACTAAGGAATTTAACTGAATTACCTAAAATAAAGAACAATGCAAAATTATATACTTTTTCCTTCACAAGAACCACTTTCTAACAGGGCATAGATTCTTTAAGGCTAATTCTCATCATGTAGATGTGATCAGCATATTTATAGATTTTACATTTATTTTACTTCAAATCCTAAACTTGTACCACTTTACTAGAATGAAATATTAATACTATTAGTTTAAACATCATGAAACTTTAAAAATAAGGTGCTAAAATAATATTTATTCATCAACCTTGGACCACTACAGTATTTTAGATCACTGATTTAACATCTATTTTTTTATCATGTACTATGCCTAATACTGAACAGTACAAGCTAGAATTTAACTGTAATTATAGTCTAAAAATACAGATTTTCATTTTATTTCCTCATAATTCAAAAAATACATAAAAGCAAATATAAATCTGAAGCTTCAAATCCCAATTGTCCTGGCATGTGTTTAAACCCATCCAGCTTCGCACGGAGACCCTTGGCCCCATACTCCTCCCAGGACAGTGTTGGCTGAGAGCGGCATGGAGGTAACAGATGGGGCATTCAGTTAAGGAGTGGTGCTGGGTTATTTTATTTTTGTTAGAGAAGGAAGCTGTGGGAAAAATATTCTCCATTTAATCTATTTTATTTTCAGCAAGGTGTTACCTGTAAATACTAATTTATACACATGCAAAACTTCACTAGATACTTTAGTTGCATGAATATAAATGAAATAAAGTAATCGAAACTAAAAAATGGAATTTCCAGCATCTTCTTTTCCTCAGGCGGGGAGTGGGGGCAGGGGAGGGATACAAGGCTTTAAAATTCCATCCCAGTGGTTTCAAAGACAACAGAGCATCTTTTAACTAGAAATTACAAGTTAAGGTACTGCAGCATTAAGAAGAAAAATAATCATTTATGCCATTTTCAGTACAGAACCAATTTCCAAATCACTCAAAATGCAACACCAAGAATCCTGTAAATTCTCCAAATTTTTACATTGTCGAGATCTATGACCACTTTGTGAAACAGAGAAAGTACAGATATGATACTTCCAGTTTAGTCAGGGGGCAATAAGATAGAAATAAGAAACTGTGGGCCTCTCAAGGACAATGGTTTTGCTTATTGGAATAAGGCAAATAAAATCAATTCACTGATCATGTATTTCATTTCCCTCTCAACAATTAATTATATACCTCTGCTTAATGAGAATAACATAAACAGTCAAGATATGCACATGACAAATGAAAAAAAAAATTTTGGATCTTAAGTTTTGTGGATTTCCAAAGTGCCAAGAATGGGGGGTTGGGGGTAAAGGTTTTTCTAAGTCCACCAGCTCTGTGCTTGAATCCCACAGCAATTTATCTCCTTTACCTATGCCTACCCTGACTGATGGCTTAGCATTCTGCCCTCTCCATGCTCTGTACACACCTGGCTCAGATTTTAGCAAAGGTCCCAAGTTTTGTATTTAATGGGAGCAGGGAAATAGCCCTCCAATCTTCCTCATTTTAAATCCTCCTAGAAGATGCCTAAAGTGATCCTTTGAGGTTTTATCATAGGAAAGAGATGTTATGAAGAACAAATAAAGTTTTCACTTACTTCCATCTTCACGTAGTTGAACAGGACCAGACCCCAGGTCAGGGTTCATGGGATTCCCTACATCTGGAAAAGCCCTCCTCCTCTCCTGGCCTCTGGGTTGATGTGCTCCTACTCAACCCTCTGGGTCCTGCCCAACCGCCCCATTACCATACAAAGACCCTGACTGATAACTGCAACTTCCTCAGGTGAGGCTGGCCTTTCTTCATTTATGATGTTTGCGTTATTTTACATATTTCTCCCCAATTGGATCTATGTAATATGAAGGCTTAACATCTACTTTCATAGCTGCTCCCTAGAGTGTCAAACGTGATGCATATACTTACGAGACACTGAACAAATCCCTGCTGGAGGACTGATTTATTACTACCTGTTACACCTATTAAAGAAGGAGAATAAGTGAATAATATTTTATTCCTGAGCCACAGTCTCCTCATTTGTAAAATTAAGAAAATACGACCTGACATTTCTTCACCTTATTCTGCTTCTCTTGGTGGGGAAAGAAAAAAAAGAAGATTTAGCGCTGAGTTTAAAGGAAAAGTGAATTGGGGGAAATTGGAGAGGGAGACAAACCGTCAGAGATTGTGGACTCTGAGAAACAAACTAAGGGTTTTGGAGGGGGGCGGAGTGGGGGATGGGTGAGCCTGGTGGTGGGTATTAAGGAGGACACATTGCATGGAGCACTGAGGGTGGTGCATAAACAATGACTCTTGGAACACTGAAAAAATTAAATTAAAAAAAAAAAACTATACCAAGTACTATTTGGCACCTCTGATAGGATTCTGTCCTTCCTAACTAGACCTCATTAAGAATTCTGCATTATGGGGGCTCCTGGGTGGCTCAGCGGGTTAAAGCCTCAGCCTTCAGCTCAGATCATGATCTCAGGGTCCTGGGATGGAGCCCCGCATCGGGCTCTCTGCTCCGCGGGGAGCCTGCTTCCTCCTCTCTCTCTGCCTCTCTGCCTACTTGTGATCTCTATCAAATAAATAAATAAAATCTTAAAAAAAAAAGAATTCTGCATTATGAAAATATCATTTCTTTTTCCCTTTTACATGTAAGTAAATTATCCATGTTTGTTAAGAAAGAAAATTTAACAGGGTAAAATTGACATGTGTTTAACTGAATTAGTCACATGTTAAACAGGTGGAGAAAGATAAGTCGTAGTTTGAGTCAAAATTAAATATATTTAGGCCCAATAGTTTTCCGATTGTCCAAAAATGAATGTGACTTCTAAGGAAAGTACCTCTGAGTTCTTTCAATGCTTACATGTCTGACATTTGTATCAGAAAGTGATAGGCATAAATGTTACACAGTTCATCCCTGGAAGAAAGAAACATTATTCCCTCAATAAAAAGATAGTACTCTTTGTTCAGAGTGGGCCTGTGTTTCTACGATGGAACACTGTATCAAACATGGAAAAGAAAGGGAATTCCAAACCAAAAGACAGATTTAAGAGCTGCCATCCAGCTTTGGGGTTAGTCAGCTGCTTCCCCTCAACCACAACTCTACCTCCTATACCACCAAACTGCAGTTACTGCGAAGGATCCAAAGGAGCAAAAATTCATTATATTTTTTTTTCAAAAGTAGTACTTTTGTTTGGTTCTTGGATCAACATCAAAATTTAGCTCCGCTTATCTTTGGGTCATCCAATCCTCCCCTTGGTTTTATTTCTTTAAAAACTGGACTCTTGGGACGCCTGGGTGGCTCAGAGGGTTAAGCCTCTGCCTTCGGCTCAGGTCATGATCTCAGGGTCCTGGGATCGAGTCCCTCATCGGGTTCTCTGCTCATCGGGGAGCCTGCTTCCCCACCCCCTCTCTCTGCCTGCCTCTCTGCCTACTTGTGATCTCTGTGTCAAATAAATAAATAAAATCTTAAAAAAAAAAAAAAACTGGACTCTTACCACCAAACATGTATTTGCAAAGAATAATACTACCACTACTTTTTTCATTCAGTTGGCTGGAGCATGGGGTTGGTGAGGTCCCTGTCTCATGTCCAGTCTTCAGAAAATCTAGATAGCCTTTCTCCATGCCAGAGCCTATTTGGACCTATTAATTGTGTTGTTTCTTTGGCAATGACTACACATCTAATACTAACCCACCACTGTTCATAAAATAAGCAAATCAGGATGAACAACTGAGAAACTGGAAAAAAGGTATAACTCAAAATGAATATCTTACTGATGGTGGATACCAGTGTCTTCCTCCTCATTATCATTACAGCAAACATTTATGGTGCTATTAGCCAAGGAACTTGCTTAGGACTCCATGCAATTTACCTTATTTATCTTCATTTAAAACCTTATGAAGGAAATACTATTATTACATAGTCTTTATAGATAAAAAAGCTAAGACTTAGAGAGATCAACCAACTTGCTTAAGGTAATAATCATTACATCAGAATTTGAACCCAGGCAGACTGATTTCAAAGCTTGACCTACTTCATATAATTCATATTAATCTGTTTTACTCAAAGAGTATCAGCACCACTAGATAAGTATATTACAATAATCTATAATGTGAACAGACAGCTCCTGATAATATCTATATGCCACAAATACTTGCACAACAAATCTTCCTGAGTATGAAATGCCATTTGTTTTATAAACAATATAAATTCAAACATTCTCAGAGCTAACATGATAAACTACTTTGAGAACTCTTATAGAATTGCCACAATGTAAATACTTAGATTTAAAGTGGGAGAAATAGTACAAGCACTCGTGAAAGCAGTTTAACCCCAGTCTATGTGAAAGGAAGCAAAGATGAGAACCTGAAACAAGAATACATCACCATTCTTGGGATGCTTGGGTGGCTCAGTCGGTTAAGCCACTGCCTTCGGTTTGGGTCATGATCCCAGAGTGCTGGGATCGAGTCCCAAATCAGGCTCCTTGCTCTGCAGGGAGCCTGCTTCTCTCTCCGCCTCTGCCTGCTACTCTGCCTGCTTGTGCGCATGATCTCTCTCTCTCTCTGTCTCTCTCTGACAAATAAATAAATAAAATCTTTAAAAAAAAAAAAAAAGAATACATCACCATTCTCACATCCCCAAGGAACCCTAGCGTGGCTGTGTGGGGGACACAGAGACATGACCTCTCGGGAGCTGGTCCTAACCGAGAGATCTGGGGCTATGTTATACCAAGGAATTCAGTCTCCCAAGCACAGAGGGAAGCCTAGGAGAGTCTTGGAAGGAAACGAGTGACCAATATTGAAAACACATGCCCATTAGTTTGCTAAGCCTAACGCAGAAAAGCAGGAGAGATTGGCCTCATTCTGGAAACTGATAAAGGAGGCTTTGGATGATGCTTTACCTGGACTCCTTCCCACCCCATCAGCCTGGTGCTCATTATGTACTTAAAATGCATAAAGATTACATGTATATTTCTATGTTATTAAGACTGCTTAGAGATAAGGAAAATCCCTAATTACAGGTAAAAGAGATGTCTCTGTCATTTGCCAGAGAGTGTATTCTATCACTTAAATTAGTAAATAGGCCCTTTTTCCCCCACTATGGGGAAAGAAGGGCCTCTGGTGACCCTCTATTGATTAAGACTGCTGTGGAATGTTATTTGCAATCTCATTGCATAATGGGAATCAGGAGGTAGCTGTCATGGTTTCTGAAGACAAATTGCTGGTAGCTGAGACAAATCATAGCCTCTTTCGTCTTTTACTATTCTCAATTCCCAGTTAATGTGTATCTTATAGTCTAAGTTTCTTAAATCAGTCTGCTCTACTGTCACAGGTAGTAAAAATGAGTAAAAGTGGTAATCTGAGTGACCCTGCTTTAAGAATCATGTTCAAGTGACCATTATGCTGATCATTACTCCTGAGCTATGCATTATTTAATAAGGAACACAACTTCCAAAAGGGCACACAATTAAAAATAGATCCATACAGCAGCTGCTGTGATTATGACCAATATGAACAGAAATCCAGCCAGGCATGAGTCAAAAGAAAAAAGTCTGCTACCAGACAGAACATTGTTCAATCTCATTTTTGTTTTGTGTACTTTGACTTGCTAAGTCAGCCAGCAAGTGATTTATATGGAGCAGTGGTTCTCAAAGTGTGGTCTGTTAAACAGCAGCATCAGCATCACCTGGGAACTGTTAGAAATGCAAAATCTTAGACCCCAACCCAAACCTACTGACTCAGAAATTCTGAAGGTGGGCTCAGCAATCTGTTTTAACAAGTCCTCTGGGTAATTCTGATGCATGTTCAAGTTTGAGAACTACTGGGCAGGAGCCAGGGGACAGCCTTTGGATTCTGTCTTCCTAGAAAAGTACACCTTTTGTTGCAAAAAGTTATCTTCAGAAGAGTCTGGGAAGAAACCTGTCCTGAAACCAAATAAAAACACTGCGATCTTCCATTTTGCTGAAAACCTAAAACTTCCTTTAAAAAAAAAAGCTTATAAAAAAATTTTTTAAACCAACCACCACAATTTTTAGGGTGAATGAGTAGAAAGAGCACAGGCCTTTCCTTATGCACATATGTGTATATTCATATGTATATGTGTATGTGTATATGTGTGTATGTATGTGCATATGTGTTATGCACATGTATGTGCGTATATGAATGTTTGCATGTGTATGCATGTGTACATATGTGTGGGTACAGATACACATATATACACAGTACACACACACATACACGTATATATATCCTGACTTGCTCTACAAAGTTTTTCAGACAAGTTCTTAATAAACTGCATCCTGGGAATATATCTGGTGGCTCAGTCCTCTAAGCATCTGTCTTCACCCCAGGTCATGATCTCACGGTCCTGGGATTGAGCCCCACTCTCTGCTCAGTGGGAATCCACTTCTCCCTCTTCCTCTGCTTCTCTCTCTCTCTCTGTCAAAAAAATAAAATCTCAGGGGGGTGGGGGGAAGAGAGGTTGGGTGAGGGTGGTGGGGTTACATCATATGTTTAAATAAAGCTTAAAAAAAAAATACATAAAATCTTAAAAAAAAAAAAATAAAATAAAATCTCAAAAAAAAATATATATATATATATATAAATCGCATCCAGTGCAGGGGGCAGCAGAGGCCTGCACACTGTTGGCAAAGCCTGATGGACTGGGATGGAGGGTGAGGCCTCGTGGCTCATGCCACCTTCAGCTGGGGTGGGGGGGAGAGGGGAGCGGTGTACAGAAGGTGCAAGGGGGTTGCCCCAATGCTGAGTGAAAACATCTTCCTGTTTGTGCCTAACCCCATCGTAAGTGTGCTCTTACCCCGGCTCTGGGCCCAAAGGGAGGGTAAGGGGCCTTGGGCAGGCTCTCTGATCCCACCTTGACTGTCCTGCTCATCCCAGGTTATGTCCGGATTGCCTTTGCCATGGTTTCTTTCTCCTTCATGCCCTGCTGCCCCCTGAGGGCCTCCTCCTCTTACTTGCTCAGCAGACTTCTGGATGCTTTCCACGGACACACTGCTCGAGCCCTTAATCAAGCCTGCTCTGTTTATCTCTTGTGCTGGAAATGAGTTCTTCTACTGCTTTCTCCACCTGTTCAATGTCTCTGAGGGACCTTTAGTTGGCTCTGTGGGTTTTCCGAGTGGGCCTCTGAATCACTGCCCTTATCACAGTACTCGAGTCTCTCGTCAGTGTCATCCACCTCTCACAGCCACCCAGAACGTGGCTGGCTGGGACGTGGTGAACCGTGCCAGAAGCCTCCAGCCCCTGACTGCCCACCTGCCCTAGGAGTCTCACTGTGCTGCGTGGCTTTCCTCTCCCTCCTGCAATGTCCCAGGCTCACATCTTCCTAATGTGTGGTCTGGTCTGCTGGCTGGGGGAGGGGGAAAGGGGAATCAGCCTCTTTAGTGAGGTCATGTTCTTGGAAATCATGAGGGCCAGTCCCACCCCTGGGTTTCCCAAGAACCTGAACTTCCAAGTCAGGAAGGATACTCAGGAGGCCCCACCCATAAAGGCAGGGCTCCTGGGGCACCAAGAGGCCTGTATGAGCACAGGACATTGTTGCACCTGCTTGCTCAGCCCTCAGGTCTGTCTTAGCATGAGACTTGAAGGACACCTGAGTGAGGGAGACAGGCCAGGTTTCTCAAAAGGCAGGAAGTCAGACCTGTGCCCCTAGCCGGAGGAAGCCTCCAGCACCACATTTGGGAGGGAGAGAAGGGGGCATGCAGATCCTTTCCCATCCCAGTCTCCTGTATCAGGTCTATCCTGGCTCTGAAAACCTCAATAATAAATGGAGGGTGGAGGGTTACTCTCCAGGACTTGGTTTCCTTTGAGATACTCTTGAACCAGGGCATGGGTTGAGGGGAGCTTGTGGGAAAAGAAAAATCCACCTGGATGCTTTTCTACTAGTTGTTTACTGACTGGCTTTGTCCTATCATTCCATCATGACCTCAAAGAGAGGCCTTCCATGCCACCCGAGCTCAGGCTCAAGCCCTGTCTTTGCCCACCTGCTTTATTTTCTTTATGACATTGTCACTGGCTGTCTTCATTTGTTTGTATACCTCATATTTTCTACCCCCCACCAGAATATAAACTCCCTGAGGACACAGACTTTTCTTGTTCCTTCTCTAATCCCACAGTGAAGATGAACCTTAACCAGGCGTATCAGAGCTTAACGAATAATTCACAGACAGGAAAAAAGTAACAAATAGCATCCATTCACAAGCCGTTCTAGTGGAAAGAGCCCTCACTATTTTCAAAACAATCTCATTACTTAAAACACTCCAAAGATAGGCATTAATCACTAAATAAGTTCTTCATATACCTTCAGTATTCACGGTAGGATTTCAGACTGTTCACAGCTAAGGAAAAGAAAAGTAAGATTAATTTAAGTTCACCAAGTTGAAAATATGTTTCACCCAACAAGAGTCACAATGCTCCTTAAGTGTTTTAAGCGCATGACCCCTACACTGCCTGCAAGTTACTTCGTGTCATGAAAAGCCACAGTCTTTTCATGACATGTGTGAGTTTGCATTAGAGCAAGGCATTCTGGTAATTCATACCCTTCGCTGCTCCGTGAAGGGGCCCTATCATACCAAAATTCCCTTTGGGGCTGATGTGTTTACATGAGCCTCTAGTGTTGCTTTAACTTTTTTCCAAATGATAGATGATCTTAAGAAATCAAAGTGAAGTAACCTATCACTAAGCGATTTATGAGATAAATGGTCTCATATAAACAAAAGCCAAACAGCTGCTTAAAACAAGCTTCTTTGGGCGCCTGGGTGGCTCAGTTGGTTAAGCAGCTGCCTTCAGCTCAGGTCATGATCCTGGAGTCCCGGGATCGAGTCCCGCATCAGGCTCCCAGCTTCATGGGGAGTCTGCTTCTCCCTCTGACCTTCTCCCCTCTCATGCTCTCTCTCACTCTCTCTCTCTGAAATAAATAAAATCTTTAAAAAAAATTTAAAAAAAAAACAAGTTTCTTCATTCTCAATCCTATACAAATATCAGAGTCACCTAGTAATTATGTAAAATACACAAATACCAGGGCTCCAGCCAATTTCATTGGTCTTGGATACAGTTTGAGCATATCCACATCCACTTTTTTAAAAGCTATCCAGGTAATGCTAAGCTGCAGTTGAAAATTACCGAGATAGAACTATATTAACCAACACGGAAATGTCTCCCAGATGTATCATTGCATGCAAAAAGTCACAAGACATAGATCTTTTAATAAAATTATGTGTCTGTGTATGTAATTTTATTAAAATGAGTTTAGATATGGTTTCTTTCCATTTTACACTATTTACTTATTCATTTCTTAAACTTTCCAAAATGAGAATGTGCTATGTCTTTTATTTTTTTTAATTTTAAAAATCTGTTTAGAGAAAATGTGAAGTTGTAGGAAAATGAGGAAGCACATGAAAATAGTAACTCCCAAAATATACTATGTCTCCTTCTTTCCCCCCTTCTTCCTCCTTCTGTTCCTTTTTCTCAAAGAGTATAAAAGTAAAATAAATAAAATTCCATTTATGTCCTATCTACTCAACACAGACTATTTCCAACGTTTGGGATTGGGGTGAGGGAGAGTAGAGATGAAGGAGATAGAGAGTACAGTTCATTCATTCATTCATTCATTGGGCAAACATTTATTGGATTCTTAGGTCCATGCTAGGTGCTGGAAATACAGCAACAAGCAAAGATACGTGTCCTCATATATATCAAGATATCATCCTGCCCTAGTGGAACTCTGTACATGTAACAAAGAAACTTAATCTCATCAAGAGAAGTGAGAAAAGACTTCCCAAAGTAGAGGTAGACTTCATCCTGGGGTTAATGGTAGCCATTAAAAAATGTTAAGAAGGGAAGTGACATTACCAAGTCCACTTTTATTTATTTATATAAATTTTATATATTTTTTATAAATATTTATATCTCGCTACAAGTCCAGTGACCATGGACAATGGTCAGTTCCCCAATACTCCCACTTAGAACCACTCAGAGAGAATACCCCTCATCTCGCATCGAGGTGAGTGGGCTCTTCACAAAGTTAAATTAGAGCTTGCTACCACGGCAAAGGATTGATTTAAGGAGTTTATCTTTCAGTTTGCCATTATCTATTTATCATCAAGTAATATTTAACATGAAATGTTACCTCCTCCTGAGTTTATTGATTAGGCTTATAGATCTGTCCATCTAACCAAGATGAGCCTGACTATGGCAGATTTACTTCATCTGAGTTTACAGTTAATAAAGCCCACTGTATATGATAAATGACTCACAAAAATGCTTGGCTTTGTGGAAGCAGTTGCTACAATTAGTCGAGTCTCTTGAAAAAAACCTATCTTTGTAAACATAGCAATGTTGGTGAAGACTTCCAAGGTAATGGGATGTTTCACTGTACTTCAGCTACTTCGCATTAAAGTCCATTTTAGTCATTTATAACTGGACCACTTGCAATGTAAAGAAGTTATCCCACCCAAAAATGGATTTCTATTTAAGTCTCATTTGATTGCTCTGGGAAGTATACACTAAAAACTTCTTAACCCTGGGGTGCCTGGGTGGCTTAAAGTGGGTTAAAGCTGCTGCCTTCGGCTCAGGTCATGATCTCAGGGTCCTGGAATGGAGCCCCGAATCGGGCTCTCTGTTCAGCAGGGAGCCTGCTTCCTCCTCTCTCTCTGCCTGTCTCTCTGCCTACTTGTGATCTCTGTCAAATAAATAAATAAACAATCTTTAAAAAGGAAAAGAAAAACTTCTTAACCCCTATCCTTCAAGAGTAGAAAGCTCATTCTCTAGGTAATGTTAACTAGAAAAAGAAGACAAAGAGAAATTAAATCTGACACTGCCCTTTTATGACCCAGATGCATCTATGTGGACATTAATGTGAGTGGTTACCTCCAAGCATTGATGTGCTATTTTTAACTTAGAACATTCAATCCTTGCTCAAAGTAAATATATGATTAGTGTTCTGAGGAACAGAATTGCTCTAATTTAAAGGAGGGGGTAGAAAATGTTCTAGAAAGGGGGAAAAATCTGAGCTCTTTATAAAACATGCAAATTCCTCAAACTTGCTTTTTTTTTTTAAATTTGAATTATGGGCTTCCCAGTCAACATTTCCAAAAGCCCCTTCATTCTTTTTTAGTTCTTTCTAAACTACACAATCTCAGAGCTCAGCCCTTCTTTTCATTGGTCTCTCTGCAATACAAGAGCCATCGGGGTGGCATTTTCACCTCTGGATACGTAGGGTAAAGCAGTTCTGGGTTTGCTATTCTGCAGTTACATGTCACACTATCTTAACTGATACCACTATTATCTAAAACCATTCACTTGCTGTAAAGATTAAGCAGTCCACCTAAGTGAACACTCTGTCCTCATAGTAACCCATTTATGACATGTGTGTATGTTGTTTGTTTGTTTGTTTAATTTTATTTATGTATTTGACAGAGATCACAAGTAGGCAGAGACAACGGGGGGGGGCAGGTTCCCCGCTGAGCAGAGAGCCCAATGTGGGCTCGATCCCAGGACCCTGGGATCATGACCTGAGCCAAAGGCAGAGGCTTTAACCCACTGAGCCACCCAGGCGCCCCAACATGTGTGTGTTTTAAGGCACAACAGTGCTTCTAAAAAGTTCAGATCCTTAAAGTCCTCATCTGTGGCTCTCCAACTTGTTTTCACTCCCAACATACCTAAGAAATGAGAACACTTCAGTCCATAGACATGATTCCCAGGGGGCTGGGGGAGGCATATACTTACACACTGGGTCCTATCATTTGAAAAGCCTCTGAGGTCATTTTGATAAGCCAACACACCGCACTGGGGCAATAAGAACAGAGAAGAGTATGAACCCCACCTCATGGGGCTGAAGATCACTGGTTTAGTAGAGCATTCATTGTCTTATGGGCAGAGACCACGGACAGCTTCTAGCTCCAGCCCCCTGTCCAACTCTCCTCTGAAACTAGAAGCTGGCTTTTTTTTTTTTTCCCATTTGTCTCTGGGTTTTGATAGGAAGAGAAGCAAAAATAGAACAACATCTCTTCCCGCTAGAGAGGAGTAGAGCCAGCTGTTCTCTTGGGCAAAGAAGGTGGCCACCCACGAGGCATAGTCTCTGCTGGGGGAGCTGAATGAACCTTTCCAATTGATGCCTGAATCCCCTTCATAAAGACAAATTATTTCATCCCACTATTAGTGATACTGCAAAAAATAGAATCTTCCTGACTTAAACATAAACATACTATATGCAGATGACTGATAATACAGAGCTCCTTTCCTGAAACCAGGCTTCAATTAGAACACAGAAGGAGACAGGGGACAGGAGTAGCTGCCTCAGGAAGAACAAGGCTGAAGAAAGAGAGAGATGCCTGGAGGCCTTTGTCTCCTACACAGCTTACCCCAGGCAGATATAGCAGGTGAAGACAAGGCTATTCCAGGGTTATCCAAAAAAAAAGAACTAAGACATCTGGATATTACTTCCAATTTTAGCACAAGTATTTTCTATAGAATTTTTTTTCTATAATGTTTTTTCTAGAATTTTTTTTAAAGATTTTATTTATTTATTTGATAGACAGAAATCACAAGTAGGCAGAGAGGCAGAGAGAGAGGAGGAAGCAGGCTGTCCGCAGAGCAGAGAGCCCGATGCGGGGCTCGATCCCACAACCCTGGGATCATGACCCGAGCCGAAGGCAGCAGCTTTAACCCGCTGAGCCACCCAGGTGCCCCTAGAATATTTTTTTAAAACAGGTGTCAGCTACACTCTTAAGACCTCAACTAATGTTTATTGTTGGGCATGAAAGTGAGTAAATTCATTAATTAGGACCTTGTTTATCCTTTATCATCACTCTTCATTGTTTGTGTATTTTCTTTTTAATTTTTATTTTTTTTTTATTTCTTTTCAGTGTTCCAGCATTCATTGTTTATGCACCACACCCAGTGCTCCATGCAATACGTGCCCTCCATGATACCCACCACCCGGCTCACCCAACCTCCCACCTCCATCCCCTCCAAAACCCTCAGTTTGTTTCTCAGAGTCCAGTTCAAACTAAGAGGGAACTACCTTCTTTTAACTCCATTAATTTAGGAATAAGTGGCAATATATTGATATCTGTGCATCTTTTTAGATTCTATGGGTTATACCATCCTGAAGGGGTCCAAACTCCAAAAAACTGTCCTAAATATTCACCTTTATTTAAATCATAGCATTTGACTTTATCACACTATTACTTTTCAAAAAGAAATTGTAAGCCAATCTCCAATGCACTAATTTGCTAAACATTACTTTGCTAACTATACTAATATTTCATGGCAATCCTAGGATACATGCTTAAACAGAATACATTCACACATAAAATGAAACATTTTCTATTCCAAGAATGATTATCATTTCATGCTTAATATCAGTGTAGAGTGCTAGCTAGAGTCTCATGTAAATCATCAAAGTGAATTAAAGTAGCAAAACAACAAAAGTTATCATCAAATTCACATGCATGTGGCTCTAGGTTCAGCTGGAAGATAGGCTAAGCACCTCTAGTCTCTCACTTACTTTTGAAACACACATATTTTTCAAGCCCCAGTAATCTGGTTAATAAATACATTTGCTTCCACATAATAAATGCTCAGTCTGTGCCAGTGTACTGATTTTAGTTATAATAATCACCATAGTCAACATCCCCTCCTGACCAAAAGTCACCCACTCTCTGTGATTTGGTAAAAGGTGGCAAGAGCAGCATGTGCTGATCACTGTCTTAAGGGTCAACCTGCAACACTGGGCTCTGCCCAAAGAGTCAATGGTAACCACCCCCGCCCCCGCCCTTGCAGGCAAATAAGGTCCCTCCAGAACTACCCACGGCAGTAAAAAGAGAATTGGCCAGTCGATGACAGAACAGAACAAAGGGAAGCCAGATCCAGCCTATAAAAAAACCAAACCCACCCTTCAGGTGGCCTGATGGTCCCTTTGGCAGCTCAAGGAGGTTAAGGGCATGGGCAGGTACTGGTGGAACCCTTCACCTGCATTTTCTCATTAAATCCATGTAAAAACCTAACATAATGTTATTATCCCCATTTTACAGATATGCTGATTCTATTAATGTAAAATTAATGTCAACACACTTTACAAAGCTCAGAGAAGCAATTATCACCAATACTCCACTCCTCAAATCCTTGTCTATATTTGGCTGGCCACCAGACTATATAGGAAGGAGATGGGATTCATGGGAATTATGATGGGCCTAAAGGGAACAAGAATTAGTGTATAAAGGAAGGGTAACAAAAGGAAGGGAGAAGATTCTAATGAAAGTTTCTCTCTTCTTGTGTTGTAAAGGAAACAGAGAAAGACAACCTCAAAAACAGAGAGAGAGACAAACCAAGAAATAGACTCATAACTATAGAGAACAAACTAATGGTTACCAAAGGGGAGGTAGGGGGAAGGGTGATAGGTGAAACAGGTAATGGGGATTAGAGTACACGTATCATGATGAGCACTGAGTAATGTACAGAATTGTTGAATCATTATATTGTACCCCTGAAACTAACAGAACACTGTATGCCAGCAGAATTAAAATTAAAGGCTTTAACAAAAATAAATAAAATAAAAGTGGATGTTGTTGAGCAACAGTCACTGAGTTAAAAACAGAAAAGAGATGCTTTGGAGCAAGTGGGAAAAGAAATCAAGTCAAAGAGGAAAAAGATGGTGGGAAAGTGGCTAAACCTAGACACCATCACAGAGCACAAAACGGCATGCAGCTCAGAATTGAGACTTGTGAGAGAAATTCTAGATCCCAGGATGTGGTGAGAGACATCTGGAAAATCATGGTCTTCATCTTGTCTCCAAGCAAGGGTTCAGCTAGCCCAAGGGAAATTATTCTAGAAATGACAAATCAGAGCACCTTTGGCTGCCTATTTTAATTTTGTGTCCTTCTCATTGCCAAGAGACTCTTCCTAATGTCCTTCCAAATGTCTCCAGCACTCTATGCCTCTTCAATACCCCTTAGACACAGAGAGTTTCTACTCAGCAGCATCCTCATTTCAGAAAATTTCATCAATCTGAAAATAGTCATTAGCTGCCTCTTAGCATTCTGTCCTCTAAACTAAAGGGATTCATCCAGAACCTGGAGAGCCACCTAGGGAAAGGTTACAAAGAAGATTCCAGCATACAAAGTGAGCCAGACTCCATGGTGCCCCAAGATAAATCTTCCAATCCAAGAGTTCCAAGAGTCCTTGATTCAATCCCTTTCATCCTTTTTTTGTGAAGTTTTCCATCAATTTGTTCATTTTTGTCACCATAGCTGTCACCTTCCCAACTTCTCCATATTCCTTTAATGTTTTTAAATATAATATGCAGAGGAACAGTTTTTCACAATATAAAACAAAGCCTCATTAATTCCAATTAAGTTGGAAAAGCCAAGTCCTACTAAGACACCAGTGAAAAGTATTTTCAATTTAAAAAATTATCTATTATAGAATACTTCATAATAGATATTAACAAGCAAAATGAGAAAGTTAATGAAAGATGGCAAGTCACAACAACTTTATTTTTATGGCACCTCATACTTTTCAAAGTATTATTCCATACATTATTTTGTCAATTTTATTCAATATGCAAATGCAATTTATAGGTAGCAGATCACCAAATCTGTATCAGAAAGGTTTGAATTATCCTGCTAAACTTGAACTTTTAACTCAATAAGAATTAAATATAATTATTCCAAGTCTGCATCAGAGCAGTCTGAATTAATGAGGTTCTACTCTACTGCAATTATTATAAACCTGACAATTTATGGCCATATTATATCCCAGGGTGTCACTCCCATCTACATGTTAGTAATAAATACTGTTTCTTCACATAGGAACTTTTGTCATAACAGAGCATCCCACTTTAAATAAGCTTCACCAAGTAAATTATCTTATATCTCAAACACCATAGAAATGTTTTATATGAAAAATGTGCTAAGATTTCATTATGTTCTCTAAAAACACTTGCTTTGACTTACAATGAGCATCAATAAGGAAGATATCGAAAGAGGTAATGGACTCAACAGAAATTATCACCTGTTTGTTTAGGGTGATTGGCAGGGGGAAGTCACAATTAATCCAAACTAACTAACTAAATCAACACATGTATAAACCCAGGCACAGAATCATCTATTTGAGGAACCTGGGTGACCTTGAGAAGGTCTGTGAACATCTTCACCATGTTCACTTTCTTCTTAAACCTGTGGTTGGAGTCAGAACAATTTATTGTCTTTTCACAACGGTCAGAAAGACAATGCTTTTACCTACCTTAAAAAGTCTTAAAATGTTAGCAACCATGATGGACACGGAGCTTGCTGCAGCACCTATGACACCAGAAATCTTGTCAGGCTTGGTGAAAATGGGTGGATCTCCATTAGCACACTTCACGTCGGAAGCGTCTTTCTCTATCAATGCCTGCACAAACGTTAATGACTGCTCCAAAGCATAGGTGTCCCTGGAGCACGTGTCAAGGATCCGGACACCCAGAGTGATATTGGAGAGGAGGTCAGGGTCCTTATTAATCTGGTCGATTGCATAAAGCATGGCCTCCAGTCTGTGGATTCCCTTTTCCTTCTTCAGCTCCCCACAAGGTACCCCTCTCTCTCCCTTTGCATGGACAGGGAAGAGACCCCCCAAAATGATGTCCCCATCCACTCGTATGGAATGGGCATACTCCTGGCTGTGAGTTCTTTGCATCATTGTGAGGATCCAGTAGAACTTGGCGGTCAGGAGGAAGAAACAAGGGCAAGAGGCTGATCGTTTTCCCTCGCATACCATTTTCTCCACAGGTGGTGTTGCAACCCAAGACCCAAAGTTTATTCTTGCCACAGAAGAAGGGGGACCACCAGAGGCTGCACCTTCTGGAGGCTACCATCAGGGCCCATGGGGGAAAAGGCTCTGTGGGTTTCAGCAAGTTTTCTTGATTTGAATGTCACAGTGAATTTCCATCAGACCCCTAAGGTTCAATTTTATTTCCATACAAAGTCAACTTGCCTGGAATGGTGCAAAAATTAGAATAACAGCTGAGGTTCTGAAGGTGCGATGAGGTCAACAATTCACGTCCTTGAAGTCAGCCCTGTAGCAGAATTATTCCTGGGGGGAGCAGGGGAAGGGAAAAAAAGGGTTCAGTTCAACGGGTCTACATTTTTCATATCTTTAAGCCCTGTTTATACCAACTTCTTTTGTTTGTTTGTTTCATTTCCCCTATTCATTAAGAAACTAATTTTTTTTGTCCCCCTATGATTCTGAACACCTGGCTGCACTGCATCTAAACAGAGAGACTGATGACACTTTTGGAGCGAGGGAAACAGAAAAGTATCAGAAACTAGGTTGATTCTCCCAAGCCACAAAATATTTTTATTTACCATTTCATTTCAATAAATCCAAT
Organism: Taxidea taxus jeffersonii; assembly: GCA_003697995.1. Lineage (NCBI taxonomy): Eukaryota > Metazoa > Chordata > Mammalia > Carnivora > Mustelidae > Taxidea > Taxidea taxus. Next base: position 3,823 of record ML106613.1, on the reverse strand, counting down.
TTCCATGCAGGTAAAAATCCTGTGATTGATGGCATTATTTCTTTTCAAATCTGTTTTTACTTTTTACGGCTGTCTGAATTTAGCATTTAAATGCTGTCCAAAAAATCATAATGTAAGTTTATTTTCTGTGATGTATTCAACAAGCCAGTCATCTGTTAATGACATTTTTTGGTGCCTCAGATTTCCCAGTGGGGAAAAAAGTGATTATTCAATCACAGAAAGAAAGAAGAAAAGAAAGAAAGAAATCAAAAGACCCAAAATGTATACATCTTATAGCTTGTGAAAAGATTTAACATAAAATGTCGGCTATTTTGTGTAAATTATCTTCTTGTTTTCTAGTAACAAAACAAAGACCTGAAAAGAGACACATGAGGAGGGTTATATGTGAAGATATGCCTATGAGTTTGTTGGGGTCGAAGCAATGAGTATTCTCACAGTGCTGAAAGTAAACATTCTTTGATCCCTGAATCACAAGGAGGAAATCAGAGCTGGAGATCAATTGAAGAACTTCTTAATTTTGTCTGACTCAGGGGGGAAACCAGTTATTTCAACAAGGTTAGAAATAACCTAAAATGAAAACGGCTAACCAGCAAATCTAAAGAAAAAGTTTAGGACCTTCAATCTTAAAGAATTCCATGAAGTTCTCTCAAAGGACCTTTGAGGAGGCTTAACTGAAACCAAGCACTGACTTAACATAAGAAAATCTGATATTTGAAACACACTTATAATTAAGCAAATAAATAGCACTAACTTGTTTTGGCAGGATGGTTCATTTCTTAGACTCATTTCTAACGTTATATATAGATATGTATATGTACATGTACGTGTATATGTACGTGTACATATGTACACGTACATGTACATATATATATCTATATATATATATGTTAGAAACCTGAAATTTGGACAATTCTCCTCGAACCTAGCCAACCAACATCTCGTTGTATTTTGCATTCACTTGTTTGATTTCCAGTTCATAAAATTTTCCTTCTATCCTCCCTGTCCTGAAGGAAGGATACTGCCTCCCTAGAGGATAACTGAACATATGTCCAAAAGGCTTCAGAGAAAGCTGCACTTTTTCACTTTTGGGTTAGGAAAGAGGGCTGGCTCATCATAGCCCACTGCCCTGGATTTCTGTGCATACACCTGGAGTATACTCAGAAATACAGCCAGTGGCCCACTCTACTGAGATGGTTCTATTCTGCCTGTGACAAGCATTCCCTGCCTCGTGGCACAGGCTAAGCCCTAGATTCCCTCTATTCTATCCCCCAAATCATCCTTTTCTGATTTTTCTCACCACTTGACTGATATTCCCTCATGTTCAATTCTCCTAGCAGCTGCTTCTCCCTCAGAAAATCTGTGATTTGACAATAGCCTGACCTCGGGCATTCCACGAAAGGAAACACTCAGAAAGTCAACTTGACTTTCTGGATTAAAACCATTTAAGTGATGGATCATAAATTACATCAACCACCCATTAAGAGATGTAGGATTATGTTTTACAGTTTCACAAAGAAGACCAGTTGTAAGACAGTAAAACCTCATTAATTCTGACCACTAATTCAGAGCTTGAGACCAAGTCCACATGGCTAGGCTGACCCTTAGCATATCCTTTCTGACAGAGCACAGAATAAATGGATATGTGAAGGAGACATGTTTAAGGGGGAAGGGCAAAGACACCTGTTGTTCTCCAAAGACCAGCCTTTCTTCATTACACCAAGCCACTCCTACGTACTTAAAAGAGTAAATGGTTTTCAATTATACAAACATAAAAACAGTCCATCTGTTAATTACAAATCATCCTTCCCTGCTTATGTGGCATTAACCTAGTTCCACTCACTGTATGGTCCTGGAATAAAGTTGAGTTTCTTATAAAAGTATTTGTGTTTGAAATAATTTTTTAGTTTCTTTAGCATCTCATAGGTCTGTTTAGAGCTTTAAGATAAGGAAAGGTTGGGGATGAGCAACAGTGAGGCAGGAATCATTTTCTTTGGTGGATGAATGCACTTAAATGGTTATTTAAGTTTTATTGATTATTGATTGGACAGCTCACTTGAATTTTTGCTTAAGTCCCCTCCCCTGCAACATAGAATTAATGGTGCATAACCTCTCGAACACTTGGGTTTCTTGTTTGTGAAGGGATGACAGAACCCAGAACCTGCCATGCAGCACACACAGAAACACAGCACCTGGTCCAGGCTACATGCTCAGTAAACAAGAGCTGTCATTGTTAATCTAGTCTGTAACTCATTTTCCACTAAGGCAGAATATCTTTTTCTATATTTGCCCAATTGGTGAGGTTTTTACTGAATTTTGTCACTTTAAAATTGAAATCAGGGGACGCGTTATCTCAGTCAGTAAAGCATCTGCCTTTGGCTCAGGTCATGATCCCCGGATCCTGGGATCAAGTCCCACATGGGGCTCCTTGCTTGGTAGGGAGCCTGCTTCTCCCTCTGCCTGCCCCCGCCCGACCCCCCCACACCGGCTTGTGTACTCACTCACACTCTCTCTCTCTCTGACAAATAAATAAATAAAATCTTTTCAAAAATTAAATTAAAATCAGAACCACTTATAAAATACTGAAATATTGCAGTTATTTCAAAATTTGATATGACATCAAAAAATCAGACTCTCGGGGCGCCTGGGTGGCTCAGTGGGTTAAAGCCTCTGCCTTCGGCTCAGGTCATGATCCCGGGGTCCTGGGATCGAGCCCCGCATCGGGCTCTTCGCTCTGCCTGGGGTCTCTCTCTGCCTGCCTCTCTGACTACTTGTATCTCTGTCAAATAAATAAAATCTTAAAAAAAAAAAAAAAACAGACTCTCGACAACTCAAAGGTTTAGTTTTCCTTTTAAATTTTGAGGACAAGGGGCACCTGAGTGGCTCAGTGGGTTAAAGCCTCTGCCTTTGGCTCAGGTCCTGGGATCTAGCCCCACATCGGGCTCTCCGCTCAGCAGGGAGCCTGCTTCCTTCTCTCTCTCTGCCTGTCTCTCTGCCTACTTGTGATCTCTGTATGTCAAATAAATAAATAAAATCTTTTAAAAAAATAAAATAAAATAAATTTTAAGAACAAATAAATTTCAAAGTTTGTAGAAAACTACATAAATTCAGTTTCATTGTATAATCTTACATTGCCTCATCTTACTCTTACGCAATGCTTGTATGCTTTAACCTAAACTCATCCTTCTTAGAGTCAATGAGTTTTAAAGAAATAATCACCTTTTCATACAACCGAACTAAATAGCTCTCCTTAGTGTCCTATGCTTGGCTTAGAATAAAACAGTTTTTCTCTCAAATGGACCTTTCTCTGGGAATGGGTACAAACCTCGTCCGTGCTAATGGACTTCTTCAAGGAGGTGTAAGGTCTGCAATCTTGAAATCAGCCTCCAAGGAGAGCCTTACACTATTTCTCAGTCCACAGCAAGGGCTTCACAACCTGTGAGGAGGCTTAACCATTAACCCTAGAAGCCCTACAGGTTCTCTCCCTCCTGGCCAGGGTTAGGTACAAGAAACATCATACATCATTAGCACTTCACAAAAAGTCCCTGCTGGCCCAGGGAGGAGGCCTCTGGCTGGAACATGAGTCTGGGGCCTCTTAAGAGGGCTCTTGTTCCCTGAAAGGCCAGCAGTAAGGACAGCTCCTCAAGGGACAGGGCCCAGAATTCTGTTTCTCTTTATTTTCTACATACTTTCTCTGTACCAAAGACCCAAGTGTGTAACACAGTAGCTCATGAATTTTCATGCACCCATCATTAGCTCTTATAGAAATGAGAAAAGAAGGCCCAGAAAGGTTGAGTATGGCCCAAAGCCCTGAGCTAGTAAATGG
>ML106611.1:0-20029 GCA_003697995.1 Taxidea taxus jeffersonii | reverse complement strand
GTGCCGGGCTGTGAAGGATGGGGCTGGGGGAGGCAGCGACGAGCCTGCCCCCATCAGCGGGCCTGGGTTGATGAGGACCCTCACTCCCTTTGCTGGTAACTCCATTTGTGGCCCGAATCCCAGGAGAGGGCAGGGTACACATGGCCCTGGGGTCCAGAACAAGTTAGGGTTGGGACGCTGGGGTGGCTCAGGTGTTAAGCATCTGCCTTCGGCTCTGGTCGTGATCCCAGCATCCTGGGATCGAGTCCCACGTCGGGCTCCCTGGTCAGCCGGGAGCCTGCTTCCCCCTCTCCCACTCCCCCTGCTTGTGTTCTGTCTCTGGCTGTGTCTCCTCTCTCTGTCAAATAAATAAATAAAATCTTTAAAAAAAAAAAAAAAAAGGAAAGCTAGGGTTGAGCCCTGGTGGGAGCAGGGGCAGGCTGCACCCCCACTCCTGCTGGGGTTTGGAAGGTCTCCTGACAGCCTTGGTACCCCCGTCCCACGCTGGCCCTGTCTGTTTCCCTTTTGGGCAGGGCAGCCTGGCAGGGGCTCTGGGCAGGCCTGGCCTGGGAAGGGAAGGGGCTCACACAGCTGAGGCTCCTCGTCTCCCCACTGAAGGGCAGGGGAAGGTTCCGGCACCACCAGGGTCCCGGGGCTGGCGGGGAGCCAGGAGGGCCAGTGGAACAGTGATGTCGTTGTCTGAGCTGGTTTCCTCCTGGAGGGGCCTTTCCTTAAGGCCTGGCTCTCTCTGTGTCTCACCTGGGGGCGTCCCAGGGTCGCTAGGCTGGGCTGGGAGCTGCGGGTCACCCCGGCTGGCCATGGGGTTCCGGGAACGACGCTTGGCTGGGACAGGCTGCACATTTGCTTGTCGTCAGGGGTGGGGGCAGAGCAGGCAGGAAGCAGCTGTTCCTTCCCGCTCTCACCCCTGCGGGTCACGAGACCGTGCCCCGTGGTCCCATACCAGCCCTGGGTTCGAGGGTGGGCACGGAGACAGCGTGGGCCCAGGGCCTGTCTGGAGGCTGTTGCTGGGTGGCTCATGGCGGAGCCCGGCTCTGCCCAGCGTTCTTGGGCCATGCGTCCTGGGTGGGGAAGGAGGTGCTTTGCCCCCGGGCCTGCCTTGTGCGGGGCCAGGCCTGGGATCTGGGGTCGCTGAGGGAGGAGTGCTGGCCCGACTTTCCTGGGGAGGCTGCCCCAGCAGGGCCCTGGCCTGGGGCCTCTACCTGGGCTGCAGGGTAGACCTGAGGCTGAAGTAGGGCCCACGTCAGGGAGCGCTGGGTGCTCAGGAAGGCAGGGCCCCCCAGGACTGCTGTCTGTGCCAGGGAAGGCTCAGGGGGGGTTCCTTCCTCAGTGGCTGTCGGAGCCCCAGCTGAGCCCTGGCTTCCTGGTCTGGGGTCCAGGAGCCCCCTCTGGGTGGTCTTGGAGTCCAGGGAGCTGGCAAGTTTCCTGGGGAGCCTCCTGCTGGGGGAGCCCCACACTGTACCTGGCTTGGCCCACGGCTCCCTTTGGGGAGCACCTTCTCTCCCCGGCTCTGCTCGGATCTTATCTGATCGGAGAGAGCGGGCCTTTTGGTGTCAGACTTGACTTTCCCACGTGCCCTGCCATCTGACTCATCAAATTCACGTAGTAGCTGTTTTGCTGATTTGTTTATCAGCTAATAATGATTCTGGAACTTTCTCTGGGTCCGACACCTGGTCCCAGAACTAGAGGGGAACTTGGAGATCCTGTTTAATGTTCTCATTTCACAGATGGGGAAACTGAGGCCTCCCTGCAGGCGGGTGGCTGCCTCTCTGCTGTTCGCGTCCCCTCCTGGACATTGCCCTCGGTCCCATGACCAGCTCCAGCTGAGGGCCTACTTTGTGCAGAGGCGAGTGTGAGGACCTGTCCTACCTTCCCGTGCGTCCCACCCTGTCCTCGTCTCCCTGCTCTGTCCAGCCCTCGTCCATCCCATGGGCTCGCAGGCGGGTGCGGGTGACGCCCAGGCCTAAGGGCATGGAAGTGTTGGGGTTCCTGGGGACTGAGTGCTCCCAGGGCGGTCCCTCAGCGACTCTGCGCCCTCAGTGGTGGTGCCGTCGCATTGGTAACGAGCTTTTTCATTCTGTAATGTGTTTCCTGACTGCTGGGCAGGCGCCTAACGACTGATTAAAATCTGAGGGATCCAGAGGTTCCTTTTTTTAGGAACAGGCCTGTGGTTCTCAGGGCTGCCCTCCATTGCTGGTGGACGATTCTGGAACAAGCACTTAGAGCCTGCGTGCCTTGGGTGTCCTCTGGGTCTGACCCTTGTCAGGGACTCCCTTGCCTGTCTACAGCCTGTCCTCTGCAGCGAGCACCCTTGGGAGCTGGGATGTTCCTGCTGCCTTGCTGGGCTAGAGGCTCAGCTCCTGTGGGGTCAGCCCTCCGCCATGTGGCCATTGAGCTTGCCACCCCACCTCCAATCCATTGGTGAGAGGAGCTCCGGCTGTGGCCCTCTCCCAGCCCTGAGCTCGCCCCTGGCTTGCACCGCCTCTCTTGGCCTTTGTCCCACTTCCTGTCGGTTGGGTTGGGAGGGGACAGGGCTCCAGAGGGTAAGCTGTGCTTGTCCATGCTGTGGTGCCACCGTGCCCCCATGCCTTCATTGGGTCCCCATCCCTCCTGGGCCAACCCTGCATCCTTCAGCCCCTGCCCAGCCTGAAGCCCCCGTGTAGGTGTCCCTCAGCCCAGACCACCCCCACAGGGGGCTCTTGCTCCTTGCACTTTTCTTGGGCAGAGGTCTCTGCCTAGGACGGGGACCTCTCCTAGACCCCTAGCCCAAATTGGGTCCCCCATTGGATGCTCCTGCTGCCTCTAGCATTTCTTTCTTGTGTCCCAAACTCCATGATTTGGGTGGCTAGTCCCCACCTGACTGTGAGCCTGGAGAAGGCAGGAGCCGAGCTGGCCCTGTGGCTACCATGCGCCCAGCAGCCTCCATGGGGCATGCTGAATGAACGCACTACGTAGTTCGAGGTGGCAGAGCCACCTTCCGGAGCTTCTGGAGCATCTTCCCCAAGCCAGGTGCTGGGCTGGGCATGGATGCACCTGCAGCCAGTTCCCCTGAGCAGGGAGACCCCAGGCTCCGCCCGAGTGAGACTCAGGCTCTGCACTGGAACTGAGCCCACCACCGTTTGCCGTGTGCCCCTCGTCGGCTGCGGCCGAGCCAGGCTGGAGGGGCTTGCCTCCCTTCACCGCACGCCTGCGCCCTCACCCCGCCTCCCTCCTGCGCCAGGCTCTTCCTGCTGGAGCTCTGCCGGTGCAGCTGGTGCACCGCCCTCCCATCCCTTTCCCCTTCTGGGGGTGTTGGGTGCTCATTTCTGCAGCGCTCTGCCTGGGGACACAGACCCTCCCAGGGGGTCACCGTGTCCGGTGATGGGTGTAACCTGAGTGATGGCTGTAGCCCTGTGGGCAGGAGGGCCTCATTGCTCTCTCCCCACACATGCAGCCAGGGCAGGGCTGCTCCCGAGGCGTCTCCCAGCCCGCAGAGCCGACGGGCCGCGCACCCACCCCTTCTCTGCCGGGGGGAAGGGGAGGAAGGCGTCCATTTAGAGGATCTGCTAATTTCACACCTCACTGGTTTCCCATCTGAGCACCCATCCCTGGTGGACCTGGGGTGGACCCGCACGCTTTCGCCCCTCACCCCTGCAGGGGCTCCTCTGTCTGCACAGCCCTTTGCTGCTGTCTGGCTTCTGGGACTTGCTGGCAGCATTTCCAGGGGGGTCCCAGGTGGTACACGTGGCCAAAGGGCCCGTGATGTGGTGGTGAGGACGCCACCTGGAGCCCTGCATCTGTGCTGGCCAGGTCCTCCGTGCACGTCTGCACTCGGCTGAAACCCCGGTGCAGCTGCCTGTCCCTGTCCCTATCCCTCCGGTGTGGTCCTTCTGCCACCCAGAGCACCCCATGTTCAGGGCAGCGCCTGCTCCCCGCTGCTGATGGGGGATGACTTTCCGGCAGGTGCGGCCCTGTGACTTGTGAGTGGGCCTTGGGTCCCCTACTTGATCCTCTCACCTTGTTCTAGCGGTGTGGGGAAAAGCCTTTCTTAAGACCTTTCCAGCTGGAAAAGCCCCAGCTCATCCTGAGAGACGGTGGTTTCTCCTCCTCCCACGATCCTCCTCCTGCCGGCTCTCTAGACCGGGCAGTGGTGTCGGGACCGATCGTGTCTTCCCTCTAAGTCTCCAGCTGAATGAAGACATCTCGCCGTGCTGAGCTTCCGAACTCCACAGCGTCTTGTTTGTGAGATCCGGGTGTCCTGGGACAGGGTGCAGAGGCCCTGAGGGAGGGCAGGGCAGAAGGCTGGGTGAGCGTCCTATGTGTGGGCACCGGGAGCCAAGGCTGATCTGCTAAGGAAGGGCCTGGGATTGGTGTTGACGGTAATGACAGCAGACCTGTCATGGGTCCCATCAGTTTACAGCTTGGAAGCTGAGGCCTGGTGGCTTCTTGCTGGAGGTTACCTGGGTTGGGGTCTGCCAGGCAGGGTCAGGGAAATGGTGGCCAAAGGGTGCTCTGGGAGTTTGGGTAAGACCATCTATGGAACTGAGCTTTGCCCAGGTATGCCTGTGGTGACCTTGGGGCTGTCTGGGACCCAGCTGGGGTCTCCCCTGGTGCTGGCCGGTCAGGGAAGAGGAGCTGGGTGTGTGGGCTCCGAGTGCCCAAGGTGGGGCCAGCCTCTTGGCCCTGGCTGGTGGTCTTGGCCTTTTCAACATTATAGATGAGGATGTCCATCCCTGCCTCTCACATAGGAGACAGGCTCGGTCCCCGTCCCCCTGTGTGTGAGAGCTGTGCAGGTCTGAGTGAGGAACGTAGCCAGGGTCAGGCTGCTGGCTGTGCACCAGGCCTTGGGAAAGCATCTCACGGGGTCCTCTCGAGAGCCCCCCTTAAGTGTAAAGAGATGGAGACTCAGGGCCACACCCTAGCAGGCCGCCCGGCCTTGGTTGAAGCCCCTGCGTGTGTCTGCTGCTTCCTTTGGGGGGCATTGGTGCCCAGGTAGGTGAGCCGAGGAGCCCAGGGTCCTGGGTGCACCTAGAGTGCGAGCCAACCCTGCCCGGATGGGCGGAATTTGGCAGGTAGACCTGCTCCCAAGAAAAGCAGCTGCCCCACGTGTTACTACGTGAGACCTAAGTGTCTTGGCTTATCTGTGGCTCTGCACACTCTGGCCTCCATGCGGGCAGTGGGTTTTGGTGCAGTGTGCGGCTGGGCCCCCAGCCTTAGCCGTTGCTAGCTGGGTGAGGCAGGGTGCCAGGCCCAGTGGCTTGGGTTGTGCGTGGACTGGGTCCTCACTGTCCCTCAGTGGGACAGTTGGACCAGTTTTACGTCTGTCCTTGGTGGCTACGAACCCTGGCCAGGGGTGGCTCCAAGGGGCCAGGCTGAGTGAAGGAGGGGCGCTTGGCTGCTCCACAGAAGGAAGGGAAGGCGTGTCAGGCAGAAAGCACCCCTGCCCCCGTCGTCCTGCCTGGCTCAGGCCCAGTTTGTGAGAAGAGTCCTGTGGGGGGTGGGGGACGGGCCCGCCATGGAGGTGCGCACGGATGCCCAGCGATGAAGCTGGGCCCTCTGTGAGCTGGAGGGTCGGGCGGGGGAGCTCTAGGAGCGCGTCTGTCTCGGCGGCGACCTTCAGACCGCGGGCTCTTGTCTGGAGTCGGCTTGCGCCCTTTCTTTCTGGAGGGGTCTGGGTTGCTCCTCTTCAGCGTCTCAGCCCAGCCCGCAGGAGCTTCGGCCGCCGCCTTGGGAGAGGTGTCCCGCCAGTCCCAGAGGGGACGTTGAGGCTCAGAGATGCCGGGGCCCCAGCGAGGGGGCCGTGGTCCGGGGTGGGGGGGTCTCCTGCATCTGCGCCGCCTGGGTGGTCTCCGACGTGGGGGAGGGGAGCGGCCTCTCCTCTCCCACTGCAGGCTCGCCACCCCTCCCTGGGCCGCGGGCCTTGGCACGGGCTCAGGAATCCCACGTTACCTCAGGCTGCGACCGGCTTGCTCAGCAGGGTGCGGGGCTGCCCCGCTCCTGCACCGGCGGCATCTGGAACCCATTACCTCGGGGCGTGGGCGGCAGAGCAGCCGGCAGAGGCGCGCTCCAGGGCTCTCGCCGCAGCGGCCCCCTGCCCCGGGCCCCTCAGACGGGGGAGGCCAGGAGAGGCCGGCCGGGCCGGCTGTGGGAGGCTGGGAGAAGCGCGGGCCTCCGCTGAGGAGCCGGGTGGGCCCGAGAATGTGTCTGGCTGGCCTGGGCCTCCAGCTTCCAGAAGCAGCACCTGGAAGTTGGGTGTCGGGGTCTGAGGGGCTGGAGGGGCTGTTCCCAGTGTGTGGGGAACCGAGGGCCACAGAGGGGGTCCCTTGCCTGAGGCTGTGCAGTGCGCTGGGACCCAGGACTGACCCTGGCCTCCTGGATGCGCGTCCTGCAGCCCCGTGGGGGCTGTGGTCCTAGGAGGGGTGGCCAGGGCCGCGGCCTTGGGGCTCGGGCCTCGGGAGCCAGGTGGCACCGAGCGGTCCAGGAACCAGCCGCCTGGAGATGGGCCATGAACCCCGGGCGGGCTCTCGGCCCTTGGCCACGCAGGGAGCGTGTGGTGCGCTTCTGTCGCTGGGGTCTTTGCGGGTGTCCCGTTGAGGTTGCCTCGAACCCCGCCTTCACGCCTTCACTTGCCCTCCAGGGCGGCGCGTGTGTGGGGACTCGTGTGCCTGCCGAGGGGCACGGCCGTCCTTGGCACCCGCAGGCGGAGAGCGGTGAGGGGCGGCCGCGCTGTCCTCTACCTCGCCAGGTGCTACCTGAGGACCTGCCCGCCTGTCCCCGGCAGCCACGCTGGTTCCTGGGCCCTGGCTCTGCCCGCAGCTTGCGCTGACCCTGGGGAGCTGCTGCAGGTGAAGCTCGTAGCCCCGGGCTCCCGGACAGCAGGTGCTGGGACCGGCCTTGCTGGGGAGAGTCGGCCAGAAGACGCTGCCGCCTGCTTGGCGGGGTTCGTCGTTGAGCAGGCAGCGCTCTGTGCGTCTCGGAGCCGTCTCTGCCGGGCTGGAGGTGCCGCTCGTGTGGTTGTGCTCCAGGCCCGGGCTGCCCAGCCGGGGTCCCCGGGAGCTGCAGCGGCTACGGATCTGGGGCCTCCCCGGGCCCTGGGGTTCCTCCCACTGAGGGTGAAGCGGGGGCTTCCCCAGCCTGAGCCGAGGCGTCCCGGGCTTGAGGGAGCTCCAGGCCCTCATCCTGGGAGATAACAGCCTGCAGAAGGTAAACAGCATGGGGGTGGGCACATGAGAGCTCCCGTCTCTTCCGGGGCCCTCTGAGGGAGCTCCGGTCCCCGGATGGGCCTGCTGCTGGTGAGGGAGGACATGCCTGGGTGTGTGGCCCTGCCTGTTCCCAGTCCTGGCTCCTTCAGTGCCTGCTGTCCCCACAAGCTCAGGAGAGGGCTGGTCAGGACTTGACAGGGGCATGACCAGCCTCCGCAAGCAGCTGAGGCCCCTTCCAGAAAGGACAGCCGCTGCTCTCGCTCTGGCTGTCCCAGGGCTCTGGCGAGGAGGACCCGAGGGCCCGGGGTTTCCGTCCCAGGGCCAGACAGCCTCAGCCATGTGGGAGAGATGCTCCCCGTGGAGTGAAAAGGTCCAGGCAGCGGAAGTTTCTGGAGAGCTGGCTGGAATGCTTTCAGTGAGAGATGAGGTGTACCGTTCTGGGGGGGATGCACACGTGTGGGAGTGTGAGAGCCTTTTGGGCCCTTTTGTCCCCCTGCTGGCTCCCTGGGCAGCGCCTCCTTGCCCCCCAGGGGCTGCCCAGGTTTGCGAGTCCTGGGCCTGCCTCAGGATTCTACCTGGGGCGGCTTCCCCTCGGGCCAGGCAGGCGGCTGTTCCCCAGCTGCCCCACCATCTCCTGCAGCCTTGGGGTTCAGAGGTGGGAGGGGCCGGGGGAGGCAGAGTCGGGAGGTCCCCTGGCCTGCATCGTGTGCACTTGGCCACACTCAACGTGTGCACGTGAGCTCCCGTCAGACCCCGACTCAGGCGATGAGTGGGGGGTCCCGCTGCGCCTCATAGTACCAGGCAGAGTCCTTTTCCCTCTCAAGTGTCGGATCCTCCTTGGGCTGAAGATGTGGCGGGGTTCTGGGCACGTGGTCGGGGGCCCCTCGTGGGCGGACTCCCTGCGACCCAGCCTGGGTGTGGCCCTCGGTCTCCTGACGAGGGGACAGGCGGGAGGACCACTTGTCCTCGCCGGGTGTCTTCGGGGGCCTTCGAGGGCCGTGCGGGGTGACGGGTTTGGATGTCCTCATGCCCAAGCTTGAACCCTGGCTTCAGGGCCGCCTGGTGGAGTCCGCTTCATCCCCTGCAGGCTCCCGTGGCCGGCTGCTCCTGCCGCCCGGGGTACCAGGCCCCTAGAACCACCTGGGGCCTCCCTGGCTCTCCATCCCCAATTCCCTTCCTTACTCGTGTGCGCGTTCACCCTCTATTTCCCCAGCGGGCTCTCTGCTGTGTCCCCACATCTGGTGTGAGAAGGCGGGCCGTTTTGTATCCGACGAAGGGCCCGTGGTCCCCCTGTTGGCACGGCCTGGCTGCACAGAGCCTCTTGGGCTCTCAGAGCTTCCGGTGCAGGGTGACGGCCGAGTCGTCTTTCTCCGTCACCCTGAGCTGTCCCCAGCAGTCAGCGGCTGGCTATTGTGCTGAACTCTGGTGTCGGGGTGCCTGGACAGAAGCGTGGCCCCTGGGAGCCCGTGGTGTGGGAGAGCCCCAGCTGAGGCTGCTGGGTGGCTGGGCCCTGGGGGCCTTGTGTGCAGCAGCAGAGCTCGGACCCCAGAGGGGTGGGCTGGAGGGAGCCCTGATGCCCCTAGGCCACACGTGCTGGGGAGGTGGCGGGCGTTGGCCGAGGGGTGCTGCGGTCGTGGATGGAGGTGGTGCTGGTGGCGTGTCCCGCCTGTTAGCTCACTTGGGATGATGCCCAAGGGCCTGGGGTGAGGCTGCATCAAGCAGACTGGGGGGTTGCCCGTGCCGGGAACCTTTGCCGCAGGAGCTGGAGATAGCTCCGGGTGGGAGGGTCGGTTGGCTCTGGGGCTTCTGGCAGGTCCTGGGATCGCCAGGTGGTAGGCCCCTGGGCGAGTAGGCTGACAGTCCCTGTTCCCAGAGATCTGCCTCTGACGCCGACCTGCCACCCCCAGCAGACCCCCACCCCAACGAGAGCTCTTCCCCTGCTGGCCCTGTGGAGGGGCGTGGGGTTGGAGTGGGGTCCTGGCTGCCTGCTCCTTCAGGTGAGGCCTTGCTGAGTCCCGTGTTCTCTTGGGGCCACTGTGTCCCCTCCTGTGGGGGTGGGACTGTCCTGAGAGCACAGCGGGACCATGTTCCTGGAGCATGGGATCCCTTCGAGTGGCAGCTGTATCCTTGGCCCTGCTCTTGGTTTTGCTCTAAGTTGAACAGAGGCACGTTGGTGGCAGGCTGGCCCCAGGGGTGTGGGGCGGGTGTGTGTGAGCGTGTGAGCAGTGAGGTGAGCCTACCCCGGCAGGGTGCCCCAGGGCGCGGGGCTGTGGGCAAGGTCCACCGAGAACTCTTGTCCTGGTTTCCTGGCCGTGGCACGCAGGCCTGGAGCAGAGCTGGGTGGCTGATTTTAGGCCTGGTACCCCCTGGCTCACTGGGCCTGCAGCCCGGCCCTGGGGTGTGGGAAACGGGCTTTGAGGGTGTGGCCTTTGTACCTTTGAAATGATCTGACCCTTGTCTCTGTGTGTCCCTGAGGGCAGGGGACGTCACCGAATTGGGGGATAGAAAGGGGAGCTGAGAGCCCTGTGCCCGACGCCAGCTCCCCCACCCCCCGCACGTGGCATGGCGCGCCGGGTAGGGAGGCGGACGGGAGGGCCGTGGCCCTTTCCTGGGTGCTGCTGCGTGTCGAAACCAGTCGCTGACGCGGCCAGCGGTGTTGAAATCCAAGCGCTCGTGGGTTTCCCAACATCCTGCTAGCCCGTCATAGGACCCAGTGTTAGGAGCCGGGTGTCAGGCCCAGCCTAGGCCCCCCGTCTGGGTGCCCGTCTCCCCGCTTCCTCCCTGAGGAGATGGGGAGAGACCGCTGTCCCCGGACTGCTGTCCAGGCTGATGGCGGTGTTTGTGGCATTAGGACAGGGTGACACAGGCCTGGGCCCACGTAGTCCTTGTGACCTGCCCATTTTAGGTATATCACTTGGCTTCGGACCAGAGGGGGTAGGATTTGAACCCAGGGCTTGGAGTCAGTGCCGTTGCCGCCCTCGGGGCTGGAAGGAGCAGGGAGGCGAAAGGAGGATCGAAGTCAGGCGGGGGACACGGCGCGGTGAGCGTGCACCCATCTGCGCTCTCTGACGGACCGTCCTGGTTCGGCATGGGCCTCTCTCGGGGCTGACTCCCTGGTGAGGAGACCGTGGGAAGTGGGGAGCCTGAGGCAACCCCGGGGGTGGGCGCGTTCCTCTGGCTTCGCCTGGAGCAGGGCCTGGTGCCTGGACCGCCCTGCCTGAGGACGGACGGCCACCACAGCTCTAGTCTCCGCTTGCCCACGGGGCTCCAGGCCTGTGGCCTTAGGGGAAGCAAGGAGTCTTCCTGTAACCCCTGGGGTTCGTGTTCTGCTGCTTGGTGTTCAGGGGGGGAAATGGGTTGGAGAGCTGGTCGACTTGCTGGGGTCACACAGTGGGCTGCTGGACGGTGGAGGCCACTGTCTCTGGGATTCTTCCGAGTCAGATGCGGGGGGGGGGGGTGCACAGTCCAGCAGGAGAGTGCTCTCTTGGGAGCACCGCGAGCTCTGCTGCTCTGAACAGGCTGCTTTGGGCAAGTGGTCCAGGAAGCTCAAGGGCACTGTGCCAGCCTGGGCCTGGAGCTGGTTGAGAACACCTCCAGCGCCCGGTTCTGTGGGGGAAGGGAGCAGAAAAGGTGCCCACAGGACAGCGAGGCCCCCCACTATGGGGAGGGGGGTGCTGGGCTTCTAGGAACCTGTGGCCAGGCCTCGCCCTGGCTGTGGCGTCTGACTGTCGCTCGTCAGCAGGGGAGGGGCGCTGGAGACTCTTACAGAGGAGGAAGCAGGTGCCCAGAGAGGATGAGGGGCTGGGCCTGGGACACACAGCGAGGCAACCGCCACGCCGGGGGCCTTGGAGAAAGGGGCGTCCGGAGAGGTGGAAGTCTCTGGTGAGGTGGAAGTCTCCGTGGTCGGGGTGGGGAGGGTGCTGTGGGTTCCACTCGGGCAGGAACCCATGACCCCAGTGCCGTGTGCCGGGGTCGTGGTCGATGCCTCCTGCTCCCGCCGCCGCAGGCCCTCGGTGCGCCAGGCCTGTGCTCAGCTCACCCCACGCCCCACGGACGTCCTCATGCAACTGTGTCTGGAGGGTTAATCGGCCCATCTCTCGGATGAGAACATTGTACCCAGAGAGGTGATGTCGTTTCCTGAGGTCTTGGCCATGAGAGGGTGAGACTGGGCCTGGGCCCTGGTCTCGGTGCCTCCTGCTGCCGGGGGTCCCTTGCGTCCATCTGTGCCCTCCCTGCCGCGGCGGTGGGCGTCTGTCCCGTCCTCACGGGGTGCAGGAGTTGTCTTGGGGGGTATGTAGGAAGCTGCTGTGTTGTAGCTGGAGAAAGATGACTGGTGCCTTTTACGGGAAGCCCTGCCTGGTGTCCGCTCGAGGCAGCGTGCCTTTCCTCCTGCTGTGCGTCAGTGACTGACAGCTGCGGGCTCCTGGGAAAGTCTCTCGGTCTGACTTTGGGCGGCACATCCCTGGGGAGTGCCTGGCCTTGTTGATCTCCCATTCCTGGCGCGGGGTCAGTGCCGGAGCGGGTGTGACGCACCAAGGGAGCTGGAGCCTTTCTGAGGACGGGGGCTCTTAGACCCAGCGGGGTCGAATCAGATGCCTGCGGGCCTGCCTGGCCTGGAGCCGGGAACAGGGCCCAGCCTACTGGCCGAGGGCCACCTGCTGCTCACACCTGTGGGGACAGATGAGGAAAGGCCAGCTTCTCGGTGCCCTGTGCATTTTCCCTGCCTCCTCCTGGCCACTTTCTTCATAGGCGGTGGAGTCTCTGCTCAGAGCGTGGGTTTACCTGCTGGGTTTACACAGCTTGTTGTGGCCTTGGGGTCTCTGCAGAAGTCAGTGCTTGCTGGCTGGCTCTTAAGGACCATAGTGAGTCCTGCAGTCTGTATCGGCCCATTCCCACCTTTCCCACCTGCCCCCCATTCGTGTATTTAGTAAGTTTTTACGTGGGACCCCCATATGCCAGGTGCTAGGTTAGGCTAGCCTAGCACCTGGCATACAGGGTGGAAGAGGGCCTTACTCTGGCTGGGAGGATCAGGAGGGCATCCTGGAGGACCTGTTGTTTAAATTGGGTTGGAGTGAGCCAAAAGACATGCAGGGGAAGTTTTGGCCCAGGGAACAGCCTGTCCAAGCCTAGAGGCCGAGAGCTGGTGTGTTCCTGGAAATGACCTGTTTTCCAAGGCTGGGGGTGGAGAGTGGGCCAGCCCAGTGAACAAGGGCAAGAGGAGGGCGGGAGGTGGCCGCGGTGGCCGTGGTTGGCCTGGGCCTGGGAGGAAACCTTCCTACCCCCAGAATCGCAGTGGCTTCTGGGTGCTCGCTTGGCTGGCACAGTCGGGGTCTGGGCAATGGGGGCACTTCCTGGAGGGAGACTGGGGGCTCCCCTGGGAGGACCTTGGCCCTTTCTGGAGCTGTAGGGTGTGCTGGGGGCGTTGATTCTGGGGCCCAGGCCCAGAGTAAACCTGGGTTCATGTCCAGGTCAGCCCAGGGACCATTCAGATGGGCTGGCGTTCAAGTTCGCCAAGCAGTCTCTCGTCGGGGCCAGGCCTCTCCTCTTACAGCTGAGGGCACGGGCTGGAAGCAGATGGGTGGGCAGTGGGGCGCTGGGCTGGGAGCTCCTGGTCCTCTAGGGCTCCTTCCAACTCACTTGGGGGCAAGGTTGAAGGGGCTCTGGGGGTGGGCAGAGTTTAGGAGAAAATCACATCTGCGTTGGCGTGGAGGGGCCTTTCGGTGGGGCGGTTTGTACATGGGGCTCCCGGGGGGGGTGCTGAGGGTCTCTAACATGCCCCCCAAAACACCCCAAACCGACCCCCTGTAGCGTGTCAGAGCGCTGCCCTGCTTGGAGGATTTAGTTTCCGTCCGGGCTCTGCGTCCCCCCTTCTCTCTGCTCCCGTGTGTCTGTGTTGGTCACAGCCTCATGTCTTGGGGGGGCGACCGGGAGCTGAGCACGGCCCCCGGGGCTGGTGAGTTGTGCTGACTGGCTTTGGGGACTAGGGGCGCGCTCAGCTGGAAGTGGGCAGCGGCCATGCTGGCAAGGCTGGAGCAGGGGCGGGAGGGGGAGAGTGCGGATGAGGAGGGCTGAGCTCCCAGGGGCGCCCGGCCACCACAGGTCTTGCCATGTGATGGTGGTGCCCAAGGCCCTGCACCAGGACCCCGGCCCCAGCCCCCCCCCCACGCCCCGGGGGGGCAGCACTGTCCTGTCTCCTCAAGATGGAGAAGGAAGAGGGAGCCTGCCCTCAGGGGATCCGTGGCCCCGAGGGATATGAGGATACTGGCTGTTTTGTTTGCTTGGAGCCAGGCCCTGGGGCGCGTTCCCTGTCCCTAAGGAGCCGTCTTCTGGGGGGGGCGGGGGCTTCCTGGCCAGACCTTGGTGGCTCCCCGTGGCTCTCTCTGCTGCCCCTTTCAGCTCTGGCCTGCGGTTCTCCAGTGGACAGCTTGGCCACAGCCAGGGAGTGGGGGTTCTGATCTCCAGGTGCTTGGCCCACCCAGCTGCTTGGCTCAGACTTGGGGTTTGCCGAGGGAGGTCAGTTCTCTGTGCACCGAGGGCCCTGGACCCCAGAGGTGCCCCGGCCTGACTGTGTGTCAGCCTGAAGTCGTTGGAGTCCCGCACGCGGTGAGCCGGCCTGGGCCCCGGCCAGTGCAGTCCGTGTGAACCCCTCGAGCAGAGCATAGGGTGGGAGCCAGGTTGCCCTTGGCTGTGACTTCGTTTGGTTTCCTCGAGTCAGATCGTCCTGCTCCATTGTACGCCCGAAGAGAGGCCTGCTTCTGTCCTTGGACGGGGCCGCGAGCCCCTCGCCTTCCTGGAGTCGGGGTGGGGGGCTGTGCTGCCCTCTCTTACCACCTAGCTCTCCTGCTGCAGCTCCTCGAACCTGGGGCCAGACTTCCAGCCCCTCCTGTGCCGTTGGCCCTACCTTGCACACCTCTGTGCAGCGGAATCAGATGTCACGCTGTTCCCTGTCCTACCTGCTCGCCCTTGCTGAACTCTTTGCTGGACCTTTTCGTTTATTTCTTTCAGGCTCTGCCCCCCGTTCACTTTTACTAAGGGAGGCCCCTTTCCTCGAACGTCTCTGCCCACTTCCTGTGGGCTCCCTGAGGGCAAAGCCCAGGCCATCTCAGGGTTCCTTTGTGACCCAGGCACAGGAGACATCGGTTCCCAGCACTCCGTGCTCCCAGAGGCATCCTGGAACAGGGACTCCCTTGCTCTCCGGCCATCTGTGGGGATGGCCTCTGGGACCTGTGTTCAGGAGGGTCCCCAGGGGGGATGTCCGAGGAGACCCTGCCCTTGGGGTGGTGAGTTGGGGCAGTAGACATCGCTGTTGGAGGCTATTCTGTGTCCGAGGCGAGCTCTGGCCCTTTGAGCCAAGTTGAGGCTGCCCCTTGGAGGTGCTTCCCACGCTCCCCTGACAGCCGGCAGGGCCTTGTTGTCCTGTCTCTTGCCCCCTTTTCAGCACCCCTTGTTCCCGGGGGTGACAAGATAGCTGAGATCTTGGCCTGGCCCAAGCAGAAGGCCCCTGCAGGGACTGGGGCCTGTTGACCTGCCCAACCCCAGGGTGAATCTCAGCCTCATGGGGAGATGCAGCGGCCCCTGAACCTGGATTTGGTGGGTCCGGGAACTTCCATGGCCGGTCAGCATGCTGGCCTCTGGGTCGCGTGGGTCAGGGAAGCAGGGTCTCTATCCGAGTCTGAGGCCCTTTCGCCAGGTGTTCCTCTGGCCCTTAGGGTCTTTGGGATCAGGGCTCCAACCCGATAGGGGTTCCATTTCCTGAGCCACCTGCCGGAGCGTGACCTTCCTGAGTCCCTCCTGGGAGTCCCTCTGTGGCACAGTGCCTGGCTGGCCCCACCGTCTTGGGGACACCCAGTTCCCAGGCCCTCCTGACGTCCGCCAGCAGCAAGTCTGGACAGGTGCGTGTGTTCGGCGCAGCTGCCTGCGGCGGGGGCCAGGCGGCGTTCCAGCCCCGTGAGTCACATCGATCCTAGAGCGGGGGTGGCAGGGCCCTGGCTGTGGGGTGGCATGCCAAGACATGCCACTGGCCTGGTACTGGCAAATAAGGGGTCGGGGTGGGTGGGGTCCTGCTCATGGCCTCACAGAGAAGCTGGCCATGGGCCGGATCTCAGAGGCCCTGCCTCCTACCAGCCTGTCCTGTGGGAGGCGGGGGGCTCCCTTGTTGGGGCTGGGGAGGCCGGTGGCTGTGAGAAGCTGGTGCCTCCCCAGGTCAGTGCTCCCTGAGGAGCAGATGTTGCCTCCGTACCCACTTTACACGTGGACAGCAAACCCGTGGTGGGGCGGTGGAGGAAAGGCAGGAAGGCGGGTAGACACAGGGTCCAGCCCCTGCATGTCCAGGGGGCAGGTATGGCAGTGTGGTGGGCCTGAAGGGGCAGCCCCCTACGCTTGGTGCCCCCCAGCTGCCAGCCTGGCGCTGGTCCACTCCTGTTCCTATGCCTGGTGGGTGTAGAACTGGCCACCGAGCCTCACCCGGTGCTGGGGGTTTCAGAGGAAGGGCCGCTGTGGGGCTAGGGCCACCAGGCCTGAGATGAGGGGCCTTAGAGCTGCAGGTGTCCCGAGGTAGACAGTAGTCAGACGTCCTCTTGAAGGCACACTTGGCTGCAGAGACAGCAGAGCCCCAGGGGAGGGGGAACAGGGGGCTGGTGCTCCCCCGTGGGGAGTGGGACAGGCTGTTGCGGGTAGTCAGAGCCAGGGTCTGAGCCCGGCACAGCATCTTGCCAGCTGTGATCTGGGCACAGCTTTCCCGGGCAAAGCCCCAGACCTTTGCAGGGCCATCTGAGTACCACCGTGAAGGACAGACGTGGGCTGATGGAGGGAGGTCTGGGGGAGATGGGGGCGGCTGGAGCAGGTCTGAGGCGCAGAGGCTTTGAAGAGGTCATGTGGCTGGGTGTGGTGACCAGAGGGTCTAGTTTGGGCTGGGGGCTGGGGTCCAGGGATGACTGGACCATCATAGCCTGTTGTTTGGGCTGGTGGGCTCAGACTAGCAACTGCAGGGCTGAAGCTGAGTGCTCTGAGAGGGTCTTTTGGGGCTGGAGCTCTGTCTGGCAGAGGCAGAGAGGGCTTCTTGGAGGAGATATTCCTGGCAGGAAGCCCCAGAGTGAACGATCACGCCTGCTCGGAGGGCCAGGGCTGGGACTAAGGGGCAGATGGACATACTGACTGGAGGGGCTGGGGTCTGGGCAGGGCTGGGTGCTGAGGCTCGTGTGGGGGCAGGTGAGCCCCCTGTGGCCACGGGGCCCCTCTGAGAGAGGCGGGTGGGCTAGCCTCGGTGGGAGTGATGGTCGGAGACCCCTGAGTAAATCTGAGGTTCCCCAAGTTCATGGTTATGGGTCTTCAGCAGCCTCCGTCAGGGCTCGCACGGCGGCTTCACCCCCCATTGGCCCCCATCTCACGGGGGTCCTCCGTTGGGGGCTGCTCAGGTGGAGCTTGGGGGGGCAGTCCCCGGACCCGGGAGGGTGGCAGAGGCCAGCTTGCCTCCACGCCGGCCCCTGCCCGCACGGGCGCGAGCGCCCCTGCCCGCCCCGCGGCCTGCTCGCTGCCCCTGGCTGCCCGGCGTGCGGGGAGGAAGGACGCTGAGGTCGGGGCGCTGTGTGTGTTCGCTCCGCGCGGGGCTCTGGGCGCGCTGGCCGGGGCAGCGGCCGGGGCCCGGGGCTGGGTGCCGGGGCAGCGTGGCTGTGGGCGGAGGGGGCGGAAGGCCTCCTGTGCCCCCAGGCTCCAGCTGCCATCTTGGACGTGGCCAGCTGACTTGCAGGGAACAGTAGGTCTGGGGGCTGGGGGGTGCGGGGGGGGGAGGGCAGGGGCCTTTCCGGCCCACGGGGAAGCGGAGGCCGGGAGGGGCATCCCTGCGGCTCGGGGCGGGGCGGGGGGAGGCCCCGATGGGCAGGGGTTCCCGGTTTCCATGCTGCGGGCACTCTGGCCACGGCCAACGTGCAGCTACTGACGGTGTCGCTCAGGGCCCATCGCCAAGGGGTTCATGTGAGCCAGCCCGCCGGCAGGTGCAGCAGCCCCTGGGCAGTACCCGCCCCGCGTGTTCCCGCCCCCCAGGTGGCACGCCCTTCTGTTCCCCTTTTGCTGCGCCTGCTGTGTTCTTGGCGGCCGCCAGGTGCTTGAGCTTCTCTGGATGGGCCTGTTGGTGAGACCCCCAGGGGCCCGGAGGCACCTGGCCATGCCCCGGGCCAGCCTCGTGCTGGTGGGACTCTCGGAGCCTGTGGCCGACATGGAGGTGGCTCGTGTGCTTATGTGACAGGGTCGGGGGTGCTCTGGCCTCCCCGGGCGTCAGCACACAGGTGGGCCGTGGTGAGCGCTGTCCAGGCTGCCCTACCCGAGGCCACTGGTCCACGGGGCTTGCTCCTTGTCCTGCAGAGGCAGGCATAGGTCTCTGTGGGCTCTGGGGGTGGCTCTGCCGTCCTAGACCCCTGTGGTGCAGAGGGCAAGCCAGGGGTGGCACTGGGCACCTTTTCCTCCCTAGCTGCCCCAAACGGCAAGAGTCAGCTTTCCGGGGAGAAGATGCTGTGGAAAAGTGAGCTGACCCAGTGGGATGGGGGCCTGGAGTCTCACAGGGACCACACCTCCCTGCCCTGCCCAGCCCTGGGGGTGCAGGCCAGCTGACCCTCCAGGCCACGGGCAGCTCAGGAGGAGCTGGGGGCCCCACTGAGCACAAGCCACAGCCGAGCAGGTGGAAAGCCTCAGGTGGGCTGGGCTGCCGTGCCTGCTGCTGTTGGGACCGCGCCCCACCTGTCCGTCGGGTGAGCTTATGCAGGTGTGGTCCCGGCCCTGAATCAGACAGACAGGCGCTGGGAGGCATGGAGAGGAGTGAGTGAGGGATTGTGGCCAACATGGAGGAGGGCAGCGGCAGCCTGGCCCTGTCTGGCCGGGGCCTTGCTGAAGTCAGGCTGCCGCAGAGGTGGCTCGTGTTATTAGTACGAAAACAACGTGTGCGTATGGCGTAGAACCAAACCAAACGAAAATATAGGCAGTGCCATCTCTCACCCTGGAGCTGGGAGTCCTGGGCCTCCCCACTCCGTAGTGTGACTCCTGGGCCCTTCCCTCATGATCCTGGAAGCCCAGATTGGGCAGACATTCGTGGGGTGCAGAGGGGGCTGAGACGTGACGTGGGTCCCTGGTGACAGGATGGAGTTGGGGGATGTGACCGGCCGTGGGGATGTGAGCACCGGGAGAGCCTGCCGTGGGAGGAGGCCAAGAATCAGGAATCCAGTGGGCTCCCCATGAGGGTGGACCTGCGCGGGCAGAGGGACGGGGCTGCCGCAGTCCCACAGCCGGCTGGGTTTCAGGTGGAGGGCGGCACGAGTGGATGAGGGGCTAGGGCTGGGGCGCCCTGGAGTGGCCTGGGGGCAGGGGCTGTCTGGGCCTGTGCACAAGGACTGTGGCCCATCTGTAAGAGTCCTGCGGAGGGCTCTGGGTGGCCCGTTCCCAGCGCCGGTGCTAGGCCTGGTGGTGGGGGCAGGGAGGTGTGCAGGCAGCATGTGGGGGCGGGGAGGTGTGCGGGCAGCATGTGGGGGCAGGGAGGTGTGCTGCTCAGAGTCTCCTGCGTGGTCTCAGCCTCGACGTTCTGGGCAGTGCAGCCCAGTGTGGGTAGACCCGGTCGGACCTTGGGCTCCTTGTCGGGCAGGGACCGGTGGGGTTGAAGGGTGCGTGCTGTGGTCCCTGTGCCCCCCCACTCCCACCGCCCGCCTGGGGCCATTGGCTGATGGGCCACAAAAGGCATTCTGTGCCCTAGAAGAATGACCCGTCATGTGGCTGAAGAGTGGTTGGGGGCCCGTGAAAGCTTCCCTCCTGCTTCCCGAAGACCCTCTCCCCTCCGAGGCCGAGTCCCTGTGGGCTGTAGAAGGGGGCCCGTCCTGGCCGTGCAGGCCCTGCTTCTCTGACTGTGCAGTGCCTCGTGGTCCCTTACTAAGCCTCCCACAGTCAGGTCTCACCCCGGCCTCCCTCTGTCTATCCTTTCCGGGACCCTCGGCCTCTGGGCCTGCACCTTTGCTGCCCCATTCTCCTGCGGGACCTTTGCCTTCCAGGGCCCTGTGCCGCGTCTGCTGCTGGGGACGAGGGAGGACACAGCATCGCAGGCCAGGCTGTGCATCTGGACCCAGGAGCCCTTGCTGGAGGCTGTGCTGGCTGGCAGCATGGGGGGCTGCAGCCTGGGGGTTGCCCTGTCTGCCCTGTCCTCACAGCAGCGAGCACTGGGGCAGGGTCTGGCCGGTGGGGGCAGGTTGAACTCTTGTCTGCTGGTGCTGTCCTGTGTCCCAGGCCCTGGCGGGCGGCGTGCCCATCTGCTGCACCAGCTGCGGCCTGGGCTGCCACGTCTCAGATTGAGGAAACAAGGCTGGGGTCCCTGTCCTCTTCCCAGAAGTGCTGGTTTCAGCCAATGGGAGCTGCCTGTGGTCACAGGTGTGGGGGTGAGGGGGGTGGGCTGGGCAGGCCCTGGGAAAGGGGAACTCGCCCGCTGGGCTGGTGCAAGCGCCACTCGCTCCGGACACCAGCGGCTGCCTCGTGGCGACGCTGGTCCTCTCGCGCCTCCTTTCCCTCCCGGCCCCTTGCCACCCCTGTACCGCCGCGCTGCATCGTTGGAGGCTGTGGGACCCCGAGCCAACCGGCCGGGGGCTGATGGGGCCTCCCCCACGGTGGGACCTGTCACCCACACTCACCATGAGGCTGCACCTCCTGGCCTCTCTCTCGGGAGGGGGCCTAGCCTGGCGGCCTGGGGACCACAGGTGGCTGGCAGGTGAGGCCAGGACTGGCGGGCCCGGGGGCAGCCTGGCCCGTGTGCGTGGGTGCCGGATTCTGGGGCGCAGTGGGAAGGGCGGCCAGCTCTGGGAAGGGCTTCTCGGGGTCTGGCTCACTCC